>LOJH01049499.1:0-12845 GCA_001685095.1 Ellobius talpinus
CTCTCTCTCTCTCTCTCTGGCTTTTCCTGACACTTGAAACAGTCCAGAGTTATGAATTTTTAAAGCCTGGCATCTGTCTGGCTTCCCGCGGCAGGGAGCTCACTTTTCAGCCAAGCGCACGGCTGGGAGGCCTGGACCGCCGGCCACTGGATGGCCCTTCTCTGGGGCTGGACATGCTAGGGTGTGGGCAGACAGGGCCAGCCATTCTGGGGAAAGCCAGCCATGACGGCCCTGGGAAAGGCACTTCCTCAGCAAGCCTGTTCCCTTCCGTGGGTGACACACTCTATGAGGGGGTGGGGAGCCCCACTGTACAGGGAAAGCCACCAGCAATAAGTATTTCAATGGAAGCTGCCAAAAGGGCCATCTGCCGAGGTGCTAATAGTAATGATGGTGATAACAATAAAGAGTGGAGGGTGAGGAAGAACATGGAAGACCAGAGGAAGACAGATGCCGCCAGGGCATGACCCCTGCCACATGTCCCTCAAGAGCCTCAATTTGGGGATTGTGTGGAGATGGATCTTCATTGTCAACCTTGCCTCCTTCAGGATGAATCTGAGTCTGGCTTCATCAGAATGCCCCCTAGCCCCAGCCCTGAGATCCCAGCAGGCCATGGCAGGAGGAGAATGGCTGCCTCAACCCCAGTAGCTCTCCTGGAGTCTGCACTCTATCCAAGGCTCCACATGAAGGCAGGACCCAGGTCAGCTGCACAGGGCTCCCTACTCACCTGTGGCAGCCCTACTTGGCTTATAAATTGCCTAAGGGCTGTGTGGCCTGCACTACCACAAAAGGGAGGGTCTAAGGTAGACCCCGGAGCAGCCTCACTTGAGCGGTGAGAGAGAAAAGAAATGTGGAGAGGCAGCCTCTTGGCTTTAGGGATGAGCTAATACATAGGTGGTCCCACAGTCCTTGGGCATTCCTGGCTCTCCCCACCCCACAACCTCTGTCCACAGGCTCCTCCCCAGGGGCCTACCTGGCAATATATTTCTGGTAAATGTTTACATCTTCGGTGACAGCTGGTTTATCTGTGGGCAATCCGTTCCTGGTAAGACACACAGGGCACAGCCGATTAGCGGATGGGGGTGGCCTCAGGCCCCAGGAGCATCTGATGGGCAGCTCCCTGCCCTGGGCCCTGGTTCCTCTCTTCTGGGCCCTGTATCATTCTGAGGCACTCAAGGTGGTACTGAAAAGGTGTGTTGGTAGAAGTCCAGAGCAGCGTGGTTAGCCCACCTCTGACAGGAGTGTGCTACCCCTGAGTAGGTGGGGTTGCAGGGCCTAGCCAGGCCTACAGTTAGCCTGGAGGGAAGCCAGGGCCTGAGGCCCCCAGCAAACAATGAAAATAAGTGTGATAATGGCCAAGGAGAAACCCAGGCAGAAGAGAGGGGACAGAGGAGGAGGACAGTACCAGACACAGGTGCAGAGTGGAGTATTTACTTCCCCACCCTTGAACCAAAGGGTACAGACAAGATCTGCCTGGTTTACAGCCTCCAGGACCTGTGGGCCCCATGCTGCTACAGCAGAGGAACTGGCTTGAGGGAAGGGTATCATTTGGCCTTACAAGACCCATTGTTTTATCATCCAGGCTAGTCCTCTATCCCTGGGTTACGGTTCCCACCTAACCCCCACCTAACTTCCTGTCTTTTCCATGGACCAGGCTCTGAAGCAGAAGCCAAGGCCACCTCCTGGACCCCAGCCCCCACCTCCACCCCAGAGTGAGTGGTTTCTACCAACTGCAGCCTGCATGCAGCCATTGTGGCAGAGGGAACAGGTCATGGCAAAGGAGGCTAGTAAGTGAGGAACGCAGAGAGTGTGTAACAGTGTAGGGCACACGGCAAATGTGTCATATGCAGGTCAAAGGTCAGCGCAAGAGCACTGGATGAGGGCACAAGAGCAATGATGTTGTGTGTGTGTGTGTGTGTGTGTGTGTGTGTGTGCGCATACAAGGCAATCTGAGCTGTACAGGTGGCTGTGCCTACCACAGTAAGCTTTGCAGGGAAGGAGGGAGACCTCCCTATCCAGTCCGGCCCCAGAGTTCATGGAGGCAGTGGGGGCCAGGGAGGGGAGGGATCCTTACTTGACAGTGGAGACGGTTCCCGTGGTGATGGAGTCTGTTTTGGAAAAGGTTGACTTCAGGTACTCGGGAGTGTTGAAGGACAGGGAGGCAGGTGGCTCAGGTCCCGGCCCAGGGGCACTGGGGGCACTGGGCACACTGGCGAGGGGTGTAGAAACCAGGCTGGGGGTGGGTGGAACCTTGGTAGGGCCTGGTTTCTGGATGCCCCGGACATCGTACTTGGAGGGGCGCCCCACCTTGCCTGTCTTGAAGGCAATGGCCCCGCCCATATCAGGGCTGCCCTCCCCAGGTTTGAAGAGGTGCAGGTACTTGACGTTTTCCAGGTCATACTTGGATGGTTTCTTGTATGTGCTTCCATTCTGAGGCCTCAGGTTCTCACCCGTCTTCAATTTGTGGATGAAGAAGTCATACTTGGAAGCACGGGCTACCAAGTTCTGCATCTGGACACTGCTGTGTGATGGCAATGGCAAAATGGTGGCCTTGGTTTCCAGGTGGGTGGTGTTGCTGGGCAGCCGTAGGCTGGGCAATGGGCCCACCACCTCCTTGCCTGCCCGGTCCTCAGCTTTGCTGCCATGGGCTGGCCAGGGAAGTTGCTCGCCAGCCTTGAGTTTACGGATGTATTCCTCGTATTTGGAGAAACGTGCCCGCTTGCTGAGAGTATCCTCAGAGGTGGGCAACATGGAAGAGGCAGCCACCTCAGGGGTGGAGCCTGCATGCAGCTTCTCGAAGCTGAGCTTCCTGGCCAGCTCATCCCTAGTGTTCTGGTCGTCATAGCCGAACATGCCCAGAAACTCGGTCATGGTGGAGGCGGCGTAGTCCCTCAGAGAGGACGTTTCTCCTATGGGGAAAAGAGGGTGTGTGTGTCATTTCTGGGAGGGAGCAGGGGAGAAAAGAGGCGAGAAGCCTCTCTACCTTGAGCCCCTGCCCAAGGAGGGAGGGGACCAGTGTGGGGAGGGGCAGAGCAGGACATGATCTATGGACATTTGGCTCACTTGTTAGGTTTTACGACTCTTAAATTAATTTGTTTAAAAAAAAGTAATTAATACTGGGGTAAAATAAAACGAGTTCATCAATGCCAGGAAAATCAATTTCCTAAATGTTCTGGCCGATGGCTTTTCAGTACATTAAACAAAGTTTCATAAATGTCTCCACTCTCTCGCCTTGGCCTAATATGAAAGAGAAGCCATTTTACTGGAAGTTAAGGCAAGATCCCGACCTGCCTCCTGAGGTAGGGGGTCACGAGGAACAGAACAGGTAGGGTTGGGGACCACTGACTAGACAGATAAGAGGGACCCAAAGTAGAGGGAACCACTGTGAGTGGGTGTCTGTGGTCTGCTTGGCTGGAGGATCTCTTGGGCAGATGAAGGATGTGGCCTGAGATGTCTCAGAATCCGATCTCTTGACCAACTGCCTCAAACTTTCCCCAATAACAGTGCTGAGCAGAGGCAGGGACTATGTCAAGGTGCCCACTCAGACTAAATCAGTGTCCACCACCCTCACTCCAGCCAGAATCTGCATCAAGGACAAGTCCTTCAAGCCTCCTGGCCACCTTGCAGCTCTTCTGCTCACATATAAGGGTGGCTCACCTGGGAGACTGGCGATAAGAGCCCTGCTGGATCCAGAGTAACAGGACTGAGGAAAGAGTGTCCATCCTCCCCACCATCCATATCCAACACTCTGAGATTCCCCCTTCCTCTCTCCCTCCCTGTATCTCTCTCCCTCACATAAGGACACACACACATGCGTATAACACACATATACATTCACAGACACAGTCTCTCATATACTCCACTTACACACATACCCATAATAATGTGCCCATATTTATCTACACACTAAATTCATATCCCCAATTCTACAGATACACACACAATCCCCCAACCCCCACACCCAGGGCCCTGGGACAAGCCTCAGCAGGGTTGGAGGAAGTGAGCCCCTCATATTGCCTCTGCCGCATACAGTCTGTCACTGCAGCACATGGACAGTCCCCAACGTACACAAGCTCATTCATTTCTCCACCCAACTCCTACTGTGCACCTACTGTGGGCTATTCCAGCATCCAGGTCAGGCATACACAGGAAAGAGAGATGGAACAGCCCAGAGACTCCCTTGTTTTACCTTCTCTTATGTTCTCCCCACCTGAGCAACCAGGGCCTGGGTTAGAGTCCCTGAGAACACAGCCAAGGGAAGGTATGACCAGAGGGGACACCTGGCTCCCTCCAATCCTGCCAGCTCTAGGAGTCTCAGAGCTCCCCAGAAACCAGAAGTGGAGCTGATGGAGCAGCATACCCTAGCAGGAGAGACATCCCAGCAGGATGTGAAAGGAGGGGCTCTGAACCATCATGGGGGGCAGTGGAACCCCACTAGACACAGAAGAGGACAGTCAGACATTTTCCCCTGACACCCAGAGTAACTCAAGGAGCTTAGAGTCAATTGCCTTGGCAAGTTGATGGGTCAGCACAAGCCCAAGCTCCAGACACACAGGTTGGGGGCTGGCCTGGGAGTGGGCTCTGATCGCTGGATGAAGTGGTTCAGGGACCAGGGAAAAGGGCTAAAAATAGCTAGAGGCAGCTGAGGCCTCACTATATATGGCAGGGAAACAGAAGGCTGTGAAGGGCATGCACCATTGAACAGGGAGGGGGCCAGTGGGGGTCCCACAGACAGCCAAAGTCCTGGGGAGCCAAACCCATGGTGAGCAGATGAGGCTTGGGCTAAAAACTCAGTGCTCAGGGTTGAGAGGGGGCCAGGTCACAGGCCTGGAGGCGGCAGTCACAAGAGTCCACGCCCCTACTCCTGCCTGCACAGTTCCCAGGTCCTGGGAGGAGGGGAAGAAGGCCGAAGACACTACCTGATGGCCCTGGCCATGGGTGGGGCAGGGTGTGGGAGGAGAGTGTTGAGGGACAGCAGCCCTTGCTGCTCCCCCTCTCCTCTCCTCAGGCCCAGCACAATCACCTTGTGTCTGGCAACAGCAAGGGCTTTTCCTATCAGAGGAAACTGAAGGTCACACTTTTCCTCATTGATCTTGCAATGTTTGTTAATTACTCTGTCACTGATGTGGCGAAGGATAATTAAACAGCTCTGTTTATATCTTATATGCATAATTATGTGGCTGAGCAGGGCTCCCCGCACAGGGAAGAGATGTGCTGCGCCCCTCGCTGCAGGGGGAAGGGGACAGGGGAGCAGGCAGGGGAGGCACAGGGCTCTAGGAATAAGCCTAGGAAGGAGATTGGGGACTAGAGCCAAGGCCCCAGGTCCCAGGGCTCCAATCCAAGGGGAGACCCCTCTCCTGTCTGAAATGCCAGGCCCTCCCCTGGAGCAGAAACAGGGAAGGCGGCTGTGTCCTAAGGACAAGGAGACACTGATGAAGCCAGGCCCCTGCCGTCTTGTGGGAAACAGGTCAGTCCAGGGAGCAGGTCCAGGGCAGCTGCATGTTGAGGGGATCTGCTGGCTGGGCTGAGCCAGGCTTGTGGAGACACTCTGCTTCAGAGGGCAGGATGGGACACAGGGAAGGAAACGGAGTGGGGTGGGAGCACAAAGCCCTTTCTTGACATCTCATTAAGTTACCAAGAGAAGACTGAGAGATGAGCACTTGTGCTGTTCATGGTACCCACTGACACAGCCCCATTGGTCCCACACCGTGGGCCCAGACAGGCTCATCCCTGTGCAGGTATGTGCCGTCACTTACGTGCCCACCTTCTGCTCACTCATCTATTGAGTCTATCTGTGCACCCCTGCCTGCCCCCCATCCTCTCAAAGCCCCACTGCTAGCAGCTCCCCAAGGTCTGTTCACACTCAGGAAGCTGCCAGTTCCATTCTGCCTCTCTCCCACCCCGTATCCAGGAAGAATTCCCTGGATATACCACCTTGGCCTGCTGGGCCTCTCTGGCCTTCATCCTCCCTTCTCCCACGGCTAGCCACACACCTGAAGCCTGCTTGGCGCTCGGGCTGCTGTCATCTTTTGCAGCCGTACCATCTGAGTCCTTCTCCTCCAGTATACCGCTGTCCTTCGAAGGCTCCTCTGCGTGGTCTTCTTCATCACTGCAGCCCTGCGGCTGGACCATGTAGACGCCCTCTGGGGGCAGCTCCAGGCCCTCACGGGCAATGCGCCCCAACACTGGTGTGGGTGCAGGCTCTTCGCTGTATTCCCCATTGACCCATTTCTCGATCACTGCCCGCCTCTTGTCTTCTTCACTCCGGGGAGCCCGGGTAACTCCAGACTCGGGGCCACTGCGCTCTTTGTCCCGGGGATGTAGTGGGTTACTTTCAGCTTGAGAGCCAGCCTCTGCTCCCTTCTCCACGACCACCTGTCGGCTCAGCTTGGCACAGATGGCGTTGAGCTTCAGGCCGCCTTTGCGCTTGGCTGCCATTGGAGGCTTGCCTGTGGGTGGGTCGGTGCACCGGGTGCCTTCAGCTGCAGGGATAGAGGGGGGCACAGAGGTGAGAGGCCTGTACACCAAGCACATCCACCCCCAAAGTAGCTCTCCATCCCCACTCGACTGACCACAGTTCTGTCAAACTGCCTGAGACCACCTGGCCTGTGCCTATCTCCTGTGTTAGCCCGAGTGTCCCAGGGCTGGACTCGCAGCTGCCCTACCCGCACAACCGAACACAGCACCCGACATGAGGTAGGTGGTTCAGGATAAAGGGACGAATGACATTCTTCGAACACAAGAGTTCCAGTGCCTGATTCCTGAAAGAATTTCCTAGGCTTGCCTGGCCTGAAATAGCCCCTCTGTGAGGTGACATGTCCTTTATTTAACACAGGAAATGAAGGCATGGGCAGGTGAAGGGTTTGGTATGAGGCAAGGCTGGCAAGGGCCAGTGTTGTGCTGCTGGCAGCTTGGCTGTGCCTCTGACTGTTCCACCTCACCACGGGTCTCTGGGGGAAGAGTCAGCCACAGCCAGCTTCCAACCTGTGCCAACCTCCTGTCTTGCTGACCCAGCAGCAATTGGCTGGCACCTTCCCCACTTGAGCACCTTATTCTCTGGCAGATCTTCTGCCAGGTCAGGGCTCTGGCTCTGCCCCCTGTCCCTGGTTCCTATTTCTGCTCACTGTATGGCAGGGCTCTTCCTCTTGGCCACTCGGAACCTCTCCAAGGTCTCCAAGGTCTTCCCCCCCATCAGTCTTCTCTGCTTTCCACATCCCCAACCCCACATGAAGTCTGGTCATTTCCTATTGCTGCTTGCTTTCCACAAACATCAGTCAGGGTTACCCGGCCACAGCTCCTCATAACCCTTCTGTGGCCACTCCTCTTGTCTTAGGACCCCCCTTTTCCCTTCAGCTCTTGTAGCCCTGGAAGTCTACTTCCAAACCCAGAAGACATGCTGGGACCTCAGCGAGGACATATGGGGCCAGTGGAAGCTACAGGTCCTGTGCTTCATCTCTGATGATAGCCACTGAGCAGCCAGAGAGACTGGATGGCTACTAGAGTAGTGGCCATCCCCCTGCACCGCTTAGCCTGCCCTCTGCCCTCATCAGGCCTCCCAGGGTCTCAGGAGCACACCAGCCAGGAAGACTAAGAAGCGCAGATACACATACACATCGTAACCACACACATCCATCTGTCAGCTGTCCACCATGCAGGCAGTAAGGGCCTACTCTGTGCCAGACCTCGTGGTGTGGCCAGACACAGGCCAGTGGTCATACGAAAGGGTCTCTACTCACAATACCTCTGCACATAGGGACCCCATCTACTCTCCACAGTTCTTTCCAGGGAATCTGGCATGTCCCACGTGGGTCAGAAGGCTAGGCGAGGGGCTCTGCTCAGGGCTGTGACCCATGATAATCAAATACCACGAGAACCTGTACCCAGAGAGCCCACCTGTGGCTACATCTGTGTCTGTCTAGAGACCTCATGCCACACAAAGATAACTGCTTCAACTTGCGGATTAACCACCCCTTCAAATGCCCAGTGGCCCCAGATCCTTGCCTTGTCACTGGCTGCTGATATGTATGGCTCTACTTGGCCCAGAAGGGACGGGGTAATGCCAGCCTATTCCATGCTATGGAAACGTCTGCTCAGTCTTGTCCCGTATTCCTAGTTCAGGGGTCACAGTTTCAGGGTCTTTGGCTCCTGCCCAAGCCAATGCCCACTCCATTCATGTTTGCCCACAGCACCGGGTCTGTGCTGGCCAACAGAGATCTAGAACACCCACCCGTGGGTCCTTCCTGAAACTCAGTGGCAGGACTCACGGTCACACCCCACCCCACTCAGCCTCTGGGCTCTATGATAGCGCATTGCTTTCCACAGGGTAGCAGGCCTCACCTGGGCCCCTCTGTCCCCTGTCTTGGATGGGAAGAGGCAGGCGGAGTAGAGGAGCCTGCACTATTTTTACCAGGAACTAAGCAGCCAAGTGTGTATGGCAGACGGCAAATGAATCTATAAATATTTATCCCAAGGAAGAGGGAAGCACAAGCTCTCAGGGCTGCACTTGCTGCTGGCAACAGCCCCTCCTCGGGTCTCCACCCATCCTGGAGCCTCCCTGAACTTGGGCCCACCCAGCACAACCCACCCTCTCTCTATCTCGGCTTCATGCCGAGTCTCTGCCTGGGCCCCCACCAGCTGCAGTGCAGCTGTGCGCTCAGGGCCCACCCCCACCCCAGGCCCCTTTGCTCTAGCCAACTCCCTCTACACCTGCCCTCCAGCTGCTGCTCTGCCCCAGACCACCTGCCTTCCAGATGTTGCCCTCCCCCTGACTCCTCTGATGGTCCCAAGGGTGGAGGTGGAGAAGTAGGAGGTATCTGGGCCCATGACACAGGGACAGAGAGGCACAGGCAAAGGCAAGGCTTGTAGGCATAAGAGCTCGCGCACGTGAGGCTGGGGCGGCAGGAAGGGGCTTATGTATGAGGCTGAGAGTTGAGCTGCCTGCCTGCCTTCCGGTCCCCATGAACCTTCAACCAGCCCCTCCATCAAGGCCTTGGAACCTACAGATTAACCCCCCCACACTGGTCTGACCCCAGACTCCTGTCCATGTAAACATTCCTCTGACTCTCTTCCCTAAAATATAAACGCCATGGCCAGGCCTCAATGGAAGGAAGCCATCCGTCCCCGGTCCTGTCATTGCCCCTTTCATCTCCTCCCCGCCACTAGCCTGCCCGCTGCTCTATTTACACTGGACATTTCCTCTGGGAACAATACTGCCCAGGAGGCAGGCTTGGACTGGAGGGTGGGAAGCAGGGGGCTCCTGTTCTGCCCACCCAGAGACAGGCAGACTTAGGAGTGGCAGTGAAGGCAGGTAAAGGAGAGGACCCGGAAGCATCCATCCCATTCCTGGCAGCCTGTGGCTGATCCCAGGAGCTCTGCACCGGCAGGGCAATCACTAGGAAGTGCACTCTATAGGCTATGGCCTGGCCTTGGGGTCAGAGCCCTGAGTGCACAGCCTGGCTCTGCCCACTGTGAGCTCCGAGCCTAGGCCAGATTTCTCCCTGGAGAAGCACTGTAGAAGAGCAAGGTGGGATCTTTCTGTGCCAAGCACAGAACCTGACAAGCAAGGACTGGGAAAAAGATGTTGAGCCCAAGAGGGGCAACAGGCATCTCAATCAAGATACTAGGGCCAGGGAAAGCTCATTTGGCCCAGGGAAGTAGGGGGAAAGGACAGACAGGAGGCTTGGAGTTGCCACCTCTAAGCTCCCTGGGTCCCAATTCTCCTTATGAGGGCTAGAAACTAATCCCACACCCCACCCCTGCCCCGCAGCAGCCATCCAAGTAAAAAGCAGAACCCGCAGGGTTGGGTAAAGAGAGTCACAATTGTCTACCATTCAAGCGGGGACTCACTGAAGCCCTTAAGGACAGTGAGCAGACACAGTGATAACCCCATTTGTTGGAGAAGGAAGTTGATCCTAGAGCTGTGGACACCCCAGAGCATGAACACAGGCTCTTAAGAGCCACTGAGGCTGGGGCTTGAAACAGCCCAGGCTTCCCTGCAGGGGCTTCTTCTGTCTCCTTTGCCATCTTCTCTTCAGCCTCACTTCCTGCTCCCATAACTTGGAGCCCCCTAAAGTGTTAACTGCGATGGATAAAATGGTGCAGCAGATTGCTACAATAAATAATTTACTGATATTTATAAATATTCAAATCAGCCAGCTTCAGAAATCGAATGAAGGGAGGGCCTCGGGAGAAGGGCCCGATATGGCATGAATCTCATCACTCCTCCGAAGGCTGGGAAGGCCAGAGCTCCTGCCAGCTTTGGTGAGAGAGGGGGGCTCAGAGGGCTGCACCCCATGTGCCCTAGCCTCCCTGACCATGAAGTGAAGACCAAAGGCAGTTAGAAGAATTGCTCCCTCCTCATCTGGTCCAGCCAGCCCCTCTCTCATGGGCAGTGTGTACAATAGTACACACTCGATGCCTACTGCCTTATGGCCCTGGGTCTTGGAGTTGCTGATCCTGCTGGGGTGGAGGCAGTCCCACGGGGCTGGGCAGGCCTGGCAGCCCCCTGCCTCCAACCCCCATGAGTAATGTATTTCGTGGCCAGGCTGTCTGTCAGCCACCGGGCTCTGGTGCTTTATGGGCTCTGCTTGGTGGCTCTGAACTCCCTGGTAGGAAATAAAGTTCTCCCTGCGCGTCCCTTCTAAACATTTCACTCAGTGGAAACGGTGTTTAAGAAAAATGAGAACATATTTCTTCCTAAGGATGCAGTATCCCCTTTGGGCAGCCTAATGCCCGCTGTATATCAGGAGGTGGGGAGGCAGGGGCCAGCAGCTAGTCCCCTGGGGTGGCTGTGTATGGGGCCTTGCCTGTCTTTGGCCAGAAGCAGCTCAGGAGCCTTGGGCACTGCTGGGCCACCCTGGCAACTGTCCTGGCCAGCAGTATCTAGAGTCACATAGCAGGTGACATCCTCTGAGCACCTTGTCTATGCGGGGGACTAAGCTTTGGCACACACGCTGGTGATCCCCTCACATCCCGCTCTGTCACTTGTGCAGTCCCCATTCCCAGATTGCATTCTGTCTCCCCGTCAGTCCTAGAGCACAACTCCTGCCAGGCTAAGACGTCCAAGGCCACAGGCTGAAACCCTACACATGCCTCCCACAGCCCTCCAAACGGCTGTCCCAGAGTCTCCAAGGTGGTGTACTCTTGGAGTTTCTACCCTGGCTACCCACGAGGAGCTGAAGCTTCACAGACAGGAGCCCCAATCTGACAGTGTTGTCAGACAAAGGTCTCACCACTGAAGTGCACCGTCCACAGGCCAGCACCTGGGTTGAAATGGGAGGCTTGTGTTGTGAAAACAAGACAGGCAGTTCGCTTCCTGTATCACCCCGGTTCCTCCGCCACAGCGGCTTCTTCAGTACAGGTGTGAGAACAAATTTCCAAAGTGATTACAAGAGCCATCGCTGTGGCAAAGAACACAGGAGTGACGTGGGAGCGTGTAAGCAAAGAAAGGTTGCTGGACATGGGCCTCTCACTTCCTTCCTCCCCCACTGCTCAGCCTGTCTCCATAGGAACAGCTCCCTCCTCTAGCTCTCCTAGCCAAAAACTGTCCCCTAGGAGAGGGATGTCCCTTCTTGGGCCTGATCCCAACCTTGGCTGGGAATACAAGGGCTTCTGAGTGTTTGTGGGAGGCAGGAATGGCTGCTGCTACCCTAGGGTTCTTGGCCCTCCAAGCTGGGGAATGGGCGGGGCTTGATCACTGGGCCCTAGCTTGCCCCCCTTTGTTTATTTATTTATTATGATTTTTTTTAGTTCAGTTAAAAGGTTTACTATCCAGACGCGTCTAAGTGGCCTCACTTAGCGTAAGTAACTCTATAAATCAGGGGAACTGTTAGCATCTACCGTGCAGGCGGGCTATCAATCTCCCCCAGGTCACAGCCAAACAGGAAGGGGAGAAAAAAAGAGAGTTGCCACCCAGGGGAGATTTAAAACACATACTGAGCAAACACACACCGACTTGTGCCTGCCTACTTGTGTGTGTGCAGCCGCACACGCACAAACACATGTTCACACTTCCACGTGTGCATGTCTCTATGGTATATATTCACATTATATACATACGTGGGCCCAGAGAGTGGCCCAGGCTCTGGAAGTGTCCTGTGATCATGGTAACAGAACACAAACACAGTTCCTGAGGCTGGGTAGGGGTGGGAGGGGTGAAGTGGCAGAGGGTGTAAGGGGATACCAGGCCTCCCAGGGATGACTTCTTAATCCCTTGCTGCAGGCAAGTGGTTCTGGAGGGCTATAGAAAAGACCGCATGGTCCCTTTCCTTTCTGTGGCCCTCAGCTCTGCAAACCTGAGACTGAGATCAAGGCAGGTACTTGGCAGAGAGGCAACGCCAAAGAGAAGGCTATGTGGTTCTCACACGCTCATGCGGGTTCTTAGCCACTGAGCGCCAGCCCTGGGCTGCAGAGGAAAGAATCATCTAAGTGAATGACCGTGGTGCCACGCAAAGAAAGGAAGACTGTGAGACTCAGCAGGGTGACCTTTTGGTGGCAGCTGGAGCGGGGCCCCACCCTTTTACTGAGTAGGTACAGTTGGGCGTCCATGTAGCCTGGACACAGGCTGCCATCCATCCTCCGTGAGGCCCCAGACCGAGAAGACACTACTCGCTGAGCCATGCCAGTAACTGGAGCAGGGTGGCAGCTCTGAGTATCCTCTATGGTTAGGGAGCAGACGTGGGTCACGCAGCCTAAGGGGGAGACCCGCCAGGCCCATCTCCCCTCCCTGCAGCCCTGAGGCCTCCCTGGCTCACCCGCCTGCCTGCCTGCTGCATCTCTCCATGAACTCTATTTCTCTTCCTCCCTGAAAACAACTGAGCTGTAAATACTGTTTAACCTTCTCCCCCCCC
>LOJH01049502.1:0-12844 GCA_001685095.1 Ellobius talpinus
TATGTTCATAGCAGCATTGTTTGTCATAGCCAGAAATTGGAAACAACCTAAATGTCCCTCAACCAAAGAATGGATACGGAAAATGTAGTACATTTACACAATGGAGTACTACACAGCAAAAACAAAATGAACAAAAACATAACAAAACAAAACAACCAAAATAATGTCATCTTTGCAGGCAAATGGATGGAGCTAGAAAACATCATTTTGAGTGAGGTAATCCAGATACAGAAAGACAACTATCACATGTCTTTCATAAGTGGTTTTTAAACATAAAGCAAAGAAAACCAACCCACATCACAATCCCAGAGAACCTAGACAACAATGAGGACCCTAAGAGAAGCATACATAGATCTAATATACATGGGAAGTAGAAAAAGATAAGATATACTGAGTAAATTGTGATCATGGGGACCTTGGGGAAGGTTTGAAGGGGAGGGGATAGGTAAGGAAGGGAGCAGAGAAAATATAGGCCTCAATGAAAATAAAAAATAAAAATAAATAAAAATAAAAAGTAATAGTGTAATAAAGAAACCCATGTAAAGATGAAAAAACATGGAGAGTCTGGATTATGTATATTTTTGTGTTTTCTTTGAACTTTTGACTGCAGAGAGATATTTGATTCTGGGGACTGCTAAGCTAAACTAATGTGTATATTTTAAAGGTACCTTGACTTCAAAATTTGAGTCTAAGGATATGTTATTTTGGAAAAAAATGTTCTGCTCTTGTTTTCACAGAAGATAAAAACCTGTGAATTCCTTCCAGGCTAATGTGGTTTGATGGAATAAGACCCTCTCCCAAAACCTTTAACCTTAATAATACTTTGCCCAACCTACAACAGGAAATAATTTGGAGAAAACAACATACAAACTCCAAAAAATGATTGTTTATAGATGTTTCTTTTTATTTAAAAGTGGTTGTGTATAAATGGCTAAATGGTCACAATCTCTTTTAAAAAGTGGGAGCTATAATATAGAAATGAATACTTTTGCATTGGTATTAATCTTGGTCTATGGATGCAGATTTAAGTTTGATTTTGTTACACTATGCATATGTATTTCTGCTCTTGATTAAATTATTGTTTATATAGTTCATTTAATAGAAAGAGTAATAGAAAGTCATCTATAACAATTAAACTTTTGCTTACATTAGGTAGGTTTTCTAGATGTGCAGAATATATTTCAGTTAGATTGATAATCTTCAGCACTTCAAAGATCTACAGGTTATAGTATTTAAAAGGTTTTAAGAACTTAGACTTTTCACAACTGTGAGACGTCTTTTTCTGACAGCACCAATTACGTTAGAGAGGTTGATGGGCATTGAAGAAACTCATTATGCAATTTACTTTCAATGCGATGAGGTTAGCTATTTTGTCTGGACTGCTTGATGGTATGTTGTATAAACTGAACATGCAGGACCCAGAGAAAAGTGATGGCTGAGCTTTCCAAAAAGCATGATGGTCCTTCAGGGTTCCTGCTTTACAGAAGAAATGGCCAGACATTCTGCAAGATACAGAAGAAAGCAACTGATGAACTTTGCCAAACAAGGCAGGGCAGATCTTGCTTCACAGAAAAGTCTGTCACATATGCTAGGCCTACAACTTGAAGTTTGATGCCCCAATGTTGCACAAGAACTTTGATTGACTGTCCAGGAAAAGAGATGTCTCTGTCATTTCTAGAACATTGGAAGTTGCTTACAATACATTTCCTGTTTACTTAGGTAATATTATATCCTTCTGGGGTCTTTGATGGAGCTGATAGCTACAGTTTTCCTTAGTAACAATAAAAGATAAATTAGATACAAAAGTTTAGACCAAATATTTTTTTTCATTTTTTGCCTAATACAAATAGACTAAATATTGTAACTGCAATTATTGCTTTATTTGTATATTTGTTATATACAATACAATTTTATTATGTTAAAGTTAAAACCTTCCTTTTTATTTAGACAAAAAGGGGAGATGTTGTGGGATTCCCCTCTGTGTGCTGTGATTGTGTTTTAGTACAATTGGCTAATAAAGAAGCTGCTTTGGCCTATGGCAGGGCAGAACAGAGTTAGGCAGGTAAAACTAAACTGAATGCAGAAAGAAAGGGAGAAAGAAAGCAGAGTCAGACAGACACCATGTAGCTGTTGAAAGAGAAAGATGCCAGAAACTTACCGGTAGGTCACAGCCTTGTGGTAATATGTAGGTTAATAGAAATTGGTTAATTTAAGATGTAAGAGCTAGTTAGGAATATGCCCAAGCCATTGGCCAAACTGTGTTGCAATTAATATAGTTTTTGAGTGATTATTTGGGTCTGGGTTGCTGGGAAGTGAAAATGAAACCTCTGTTTACACACCTGATTTTTGACAAAGAAGCTAAAAATATACAGTGAAAAAAGAAAGCAAATTCAACAAATGGTGCTAACACAACTGTTTGTTGACATGTAGAAGAATGAAAATAGATACATATCTAGCACCATGCACAAAACTCGAGTCCAAGTGGATTGAAGACCTCAACATAAACTCAATTACACTGAAGCTGATACAAGAGAAATTGGGAAGCAATTTTGAATGTATGGGCCCAGGAGACTACTTCCTAAATATAAACCAAGTAGCATAGACCCAAAGATTTACATTTAATACATGGGACCTGTTGAAACAGAAGCTTCTGAAATCAAAAGACACTGCCATTAAGACAAATGTCAACCTAGAGAATAGGAAAAGGTCTTCACCATACCCACATAGGACAGAGGGTTGATTTCAAAAATAAATAAAGAACTCAAGAAACTAGACATCAGAATACCAAATAATCCAATTAAGAAAATAGGTACAGATCTAAACAGAGAATTCTCAACAAAAGAATCTCAAATAGCCAAAATATATTTAAGGAAATACTCAACATCCACAAACATCAGGAAAATGCAAATCAAAATGATTCCAAGAAAGCATCTTTACACCTGTCAGAATGGCTAAGATAAAACACACTTATGACACTGTATGATGGATAGGATGTGGTGTAAGGCAAACACTCCTCTATTGTTGCCAGGAGTGCAACCTTGAACAGCTACTTTGGATATCAGTATGTCGATTTCTCAAAAATTGGGAATATACCTCAAGATCCAGCAATACCACTCTTGGCAATATACCCAAAGGATGAGCAATTATTCTACAAGGACATTTGTTCATCTATGTTCATACCAGCATTATTTTTAATAGCCAGAACCTGGAAACAACATTGGTGCCCCTCAAACAAAGAATAGATTTAAAAAATGTGGTACATTTACACAATGGAGTATTACTCAGCGGTAAAAAGCAATGACATCTTGAAATGTGCAGGCAAATGGATGGAACTAGAAAAAAACATCCTGAGTGAAGTAACCCAGACCCAGAAAGAAAAATATGGTATATGCTCACTCATAATTGGATATTAGATATAAACCAAAGGATAACTAGGCTATATAGTCCACAATGCCAGAGAAGCTAGGTTAAAAAGAAGGACCCTAAGAGGGACACAAATGGAGGGTCCAAAAAGGGGTAAATAGTTAACAATCTCCTGGGTAAACTGGAAGGGGTTTTGTAATGGAGGAGATTGGGTATAGGAACATGAGAGATCAAGATGGCCATGTTGGGGGAGGGACAGAGAGGGAGAGCAATAAAAGAACTATCTTAGAGGGGCCATTATGATGTTAGGGAGAAACCTGCTGCTGGAGAAATTCCCAGGAATCCACAAGGATAACCACTGATAAGACTCCTAACAGTAGTGGAGAGGGTGTCTGGACTGGCCTTTCACTGTAAGCATATTAGTGATTACCCTAATTGTCATCCTAAAACTTACATCCAGTAATTGATAGAAGCAGATGCAGTGATCCACATCCAAGCGCTGGACTGAACTCCTAGTGTTCTGCTGAGGAGAGGGAGGAGGGATCATATGAACAAATGGTGAAGGGTGTCAAGATCTTGATTGGGAAAACCACAGAGACAGCTGACCGGAGCTAGCTGGGGCTCAGGGACTCTGGACTGCCAGCTGGGGTTCCTGCATGGGACTGAATTAGGTCCTCTGAATGTGTGTGACAGTGACTTGATCTATTGGTGAAACCCCTAGAAATGGGACCAGGACTTATCCCGGGTACACGAACTGGCTTTTTGAAACCCATTTCCTATTGTGGGCTACCTTTCTCAGACTTGATACGGGAAGGGGAGGGGCTTGGTCCAGCCTCTACTTAGTATACCAGACCTTGTTGAGTCCCCAAGGGAGGTTTTACCTCCTCTGAGGAGTGAATGGAGAGTGGAATGGGAGGGGCTCGGGAGAAGAGGAGGGGGAAGCTGGGGTTGGTATTTAAAATGAAAAAAATTGTTAAATTAAAAAAAATAAAAATATGGTGGAATCAGTCTCAATCCACTGGTCTCTGAACTCTGTCTTTTGTATAAAACAGTAAGAAACTCAAATGTTCACTTACTTCTAATCTGTGCCCCTCCCATTTCCAAGTCTCCTCCTGGCTCTGAATAGTTCTCACATAATATCTTCTACCATAGTCACTTACCTGTATTAGAGATTTCAGCTTCATTCCATAACAACTTTCTATTCTCTGGATATCAGCCAGTAGAATGTATTGAGTAGATAATTTTCAATCAAGTTTCAGAATTTGGAAGAGTAAATCATATTGGTCAGTAAATTATGTTGAGCCCATGTTTAGAATTTGGAGATTAAAATGAGTCATAGTCTTCTTTACTCAACTCATCACTTACTAAAACTGTTTCCAATGAGATGGTTGAGTTATGAAGGTATGTGAAGAATTTACTTGCATTCCATATACTTGGAAAAGATCATAATTTTCCAGATATTGTTAAAGAATCCCTAAACTGTTTCATTTACTTTTTAAAGCATTGCTATGCAATTATTTTTTTCTTTGGAAATATGGCACTTATAAAACTAACATTGATGTTGCTTTATTTTTATAAACAAAAATGTATGGATGACTTGTGAAGAGTTTTAAGTGAAATATAAATTTCAGGATCATCAGTGTATATTAGGAAATTAAATAATGCTGCAGCTGAGATTCAATTAAACATGTAGAAGATTTGAAAAATGGAAAGAGCTTTTTAGACAAACATTTTTGTCTGGAACAAGGCTTCTCAAGAGGACAAGACTTCTAAATGTTAGTCCCCTTACAAATTTGTAAGGACAGTCATGCCACTTCCTCTAAATTGTAGGGTTGGCATTTGGAAAATATATCAAGAAAATGATAAATTAAAAATACCTGAGTTTTTAGCATGACATTAAATCTTGAAAGTCTTTGAATGGCACTAGGTCCTATTTAAGTGCACAGATTAAACTTACATCCAAAAGAAAAAAAATAAACCAAAAATGACCCCCCCCAAAAAAAGAATACTAGGCAACTAAGGAGTGCTGAGTCTTCTCGATGGAGGAGCACACCAAATGGTTATCCAATAACAAATGGACAGCCCTGGAAACATACATGCGAGCAACATAATACTGACAGAACAAATTGTATTCAGAGACATATATACATATGCACTTGCATGTGGCAAGAATTTTTAAAAAGAGGCCATGAGTTTGAAAGGCAGCAAGGAGTGGTATATGGGAGGGTTTGGAGTGAGGAAAGAGAAGAGAGAAAAGCTGTTTATATTATAGTCTCAAAATAAAAGAAATAAACAAAAAACAGCATGGCTAATAACGTTTCTAGTGATTTTCTTTTTCTCTTCAATGGTATATGATGAAAATGTTAGCTACACAATGATATTAAGCCTTAGATATTAATTAGTAGTAGTTTAAAGATAACTGTTAGTTTTTATTTGAATATTAAAATAAATTGTATTAATACTTTCAATTGAAACTGGAACATTTTCCCATGGAATTATCTTAGATTGTGCTTACATTCAAGAGTTCTTTCTGTTTTTTTCTTAGCCTCATCTGGTATAGCCATACACTGTCCTTGATTTTTCCCCCTTTTCCACACTTAGAGTTTCCTTCCTTACCCTGAGACAAGGAAGTCCCAAATCTCCAGCTCAAGATTTCAATGCTACAATGTTCCTCAGAGAAGACATTGGTTGATATGAACACGAGAGGAAGAAAGGAAGCGCGTAAGAATCTGCAATTTATTCTAAGGAAGCATCTGGTCTCTCAAGTAAGTGATATGACATTTATGCTAACAATGCCCACAATATACAAATGTGTAAATTCACCAGTAAAGATTGCAAGGTCTCTCTATTTATTAATCAAGGTTTATCTGTTGCTGCTCCTTTGAGGAAACTTCAAACTCACAGAATTTTATCTTTCGTACAAACACTGAAATGCATTCAGAATTCACAAGTTAAAATGTGTGTATGTTTAAAGGAATAGAGGAAGCAGTTAGCTTTCAGTCTTCCAGAAAACATCTTTTCCTTCCTGTAAGGTAAAAGTCAATGTCATTTGTAGGGTTTTTTCCCCACAAAACAGCAAAACAGCATTTGAAGGTCTTTAGCTTTTGTCTTGTATAAAAAATGTTTTTTTTCAGAAGTGGAGTCGACAACATCAATATTTGTTAGCATCTTACTAAGAGGGCATCAAGTAACTTTTAGATTAGTACAAAAGACCTTCAACTGTAAAGGGAACATGAGGTTCCCAGAAAACAATAAGCAGGTATGTGAAAATAGAAGTTGGGCACTGACTGAACTTATAATAGCAATGAATGAGGTTAAGAGATATAGAGAATAAAATTCCTTGTATTGAATGAGTTTCTTGCAGGCATCCCAAGTCACCACCCAGAAGCCCCTGAGCTTTGTGTTAAGGTATCCAGGAGATCATTTTTTAAATAAGTAAGCACAAAACCAAGTCTGTAAGCATAGCTCAGGGGATAACTTAATGTAGTCTATTCTTCTGAAAGACTGACTTTGAACCTCACCCTAGAATTTTCTCACCACTTTTCAGTAAGTTTGGTAAACTCTTGTTTGTATCAAATATCAAAGCGTTTTAACTATCTGATTGGGTGAATTATTCCAGCCACCAGCAAGGATAGCAATCAAGAGACAGGTATGTTACAAATGGGGTATATAGTCATTCAATACAATAGCTTAGTGATGGTAACCTCTCTCTTTGCCTTTTGAAATTACAAGTCAAGTTCCTAGATTCTGTCCTTTGTATTGTTTTTGTATCTGCCTCTCCACGACGAGCATACCAACCTTTAAACGCACACAACGTTGAAGACAACCCCCTTTCCAAGTCTGAGAGCAAGATTGGGAGAAAAAGCCAAATGACACAGGAACAATTGTCCCCCACCCAGGAGAACTCGCAAGTGAGTGAGAAGGGAATATATTTCTTTTCTAGAAAAATGCAGCTTAAGAAGCAGAATAAACACGTATCCCACATTCTTCATCATCCAGATGCTTTTTATACCTGACACTCCAGGTGTTTCATTTTTATTACTGATACTGTGTGCAATGCTGATAATATTGAAGTTTAGGGAAACAGAGCTCAAACAAGATGATTTCTTAAAAATATTGTTAATCTTGGGGTTCTTTTATCAAGAACAGATAGAAGGTACTGGTATCTAAGTTTCCCTTCCTAACAGCATTTTGTAATTATGACTGTATATAAAACTAGAGTATATTGAGCACCCATGCTTTGTCAAAAATGTGCAAAGAAACTTGAGGTTGGTCTTGAATATGATCAAGACCATGAACTCTAAATCCAATATGTCAGTAACAGTAGGTAAATCATCTCTTTTAAGCACTTTAAGTCATATCTCATGTTTCATGACAGACAATTTTAAGACTGTTATCAATTCTCTGCAATCATTCTGAGCAATACCTGGAATAAATATTAAATAATAAACACACAACACCCACAATAACAGGGCTTAACCTGGATTCTATGTATCCCAGCTCCGAAAGTATATCCTCAACTCATAGTGCTTGCTTTGTGCTATGACTGACACACTTTCTGTCCTTGCAATGTGAAGCAAGTGATCTAGTAACATATCACACGATCTTCATGAGTATTCTTCCTAGACAACACTCTAGTTCCTCAAGAACTAGCCATCCCTTTGCCTCTGGTGTAATGCAGCTTTTTCCTTTTCCCCTTCAATCATCCCTGCTTCTTTGTATTCCTCTGCTTACTTTGTTCCTTGCCAAAGAAACTCCTAACCTGATGAAGACACTTAAGAGATATTCTGGCATACTTCCTACTCCATAGCATCTTGGGCAAACAGTTTAGGGCAGAAATTGTTATAGGACTCTCACTGGGCTCATTAGAAACAATGGAGCAATTTATACAATGATGAGGGCAAGCTGCAAGAGATGCTTAGGAACTAAGGGAAAGGGCAGAAAAATGGAGAACAATACAGTGGTAACTACAGTGAAGAAGAAATGCATTTACAGGGGAAGAACACATGACAGACAGAGTTGAATTAATACGGTGTTTCTAATGCTTACATTGTATCTATAGTCAAAAGGCACAGTAAGGGATTTTTTTCCTCCTAAGAAACAACACCAGTCTCTTTTGTTCTTTTGCCAACAGATAGAGAGAGCAGAGGAGAGGCATATCTGAATTTTGTTTTAAAAAAATCTATGAGTTACATTGTTATGTTTCCTTATCTGCATATATTGTTGAACAGCTAATTAAAACCATATGATATATTTATTATTTTATGTATGAATTTTTCAAGAATCTCGATCTGTTTTTTTGTTCTGATTTTTTCATATATTTTGATCATGATTTTCATCTCCCCCAAGTTCTTTCAGGTTTTCGGCACCTCCCTACCTACCAAACTTTATGCTCTCTCTCTTTCAACAAACACACAAAAATTAAAAGTCAAAAAGAATCAATTAGCCAAATGTGTGCAAATGTTTAATGTACAACATTCCTCTTATATTTGGCTGAAAAACAGATCTCCTAGGCTGATTCCTATCATTGACTGAAATTTCCCACTATGATCATCATCCCACCATCTAAACTGAAGTCCTGGTAGCAGTCACAACCCAGGACATCATGCAAAATTTGTCTGTCTTTGCTTGAATGATTTTGCTTAGGGTAATATTTTCCCACCTCGTTCATGGTGTTACAATCGAAAATATTTTCTTGCAATTCAGTTGCCAGGAACTACTGGAAAGTCCCATTGCAAAGCTTTCTGATACTTAGGCATCCTTTCTTTATTTTTTAATGTTAATGTTTTTACTTTAAACCGAATTGTATTAATTTTCTTCTCCCTTTAACCCCTCTAGCCCCTCTCAGCTACCCTTTGAATTTCTCCCATGCTCCCTGCCTCAAGTTATGTGTATGTAATAATAATAATCAAAGTGGAAAAGACTTTCTGTTTTTAAGTGGTTCTAGGTCTGCCCACTAATTTTATAATAAAACCATTTAATTCAGCCAGTAATCCATTCTTATTGCAGTCCTCTGTCTCAGAATTGTTCTTCTCATTGTCAAGAGATATTGGGCCATTTTTACTTTACCTTCTTTTTAACAAAGTATAATTTTGCTGTCCACCTAATAATTATCATAGGAAAATTTAAAAAAAACAGAAATCCTAAGATTATCATAAAGCTTAATTGAATTTGAGAATAACTTATTTTTTATTATTAAAACTCTGTTTAAAATGAGTACTGAATTGTCAATCAAAGCAAAGCAAGGACTAAGAAGGCCCTATGGAGCAAGAGAGGAAGGTGGGCTATGCAGGAAGAGCTTTTATGTACAGGCAGGAGCGGTGGCTGTGTAGAGGATGCAATGCCATCCAGATTCTGCAGCTGTCTTCTTAGGTTCCCTAATGTGAAAAGCCTGACGCTGTCCAGTGATAAACTCAGCACACTAGTTTTATAGAGTCATATATTAGAAAAATGAAAGCAAAAGCCAAAATACCACTTAAAATTATGTTTGCCTCAGTTTCGATGAACAAATAAAAATGTGCTGTTTGAAGGGTATAAGATATCTCTACCTGGTTAAATTTTGACTCTATTTATTTTCTATCAATCATGAGACTTGGTAATCATTTAGGGGTTACAAATTAAAACCCATGCTCCCCCAAGACCCATGAATTTGAGGATGTTTTGTCTTGTAATGAGACTTGGTTGTATTAAGATGTCAGGTCTTCATGGACTATTGGAAAATTCTTCCACTTACGTAAAAGAACTTGACAGCTATTCTTTTCTATATAGATTTATTTGTTTGGCTAAGTCATCAAAATTTCTTTAACTGAAATTTCTGGATGAGGCTCTGTCAGTCCTTAAAATATTATAAATAGCATGTCAATTAGTAGTATTTAAACTGGAATTTTAAAGGTGGTTAAGTGAGAGATGTGAGCGCTATGGGACTATATATGCTTACTGCCTTAAAATTAGGAAACAGCCATATGAGGCTCTAAGGAATCATAAGATTTTCGGCAACTACAGAAAATCAAAGCTTTAGTCCAGGTCAAGAATAGCAGATAACCATCTGGCAAAATGATCAATATCATAATTTATTATAGAAATATCACTTATTTTGCATGTTCCCTATTTGTCATGGGCTATAAAAGAATAATGTATTACTGGTCCTTAAGAATTTCACCGTCTGAAGATAGAAATATGGAATAAATAGAAAGATATTAATCTAAAATAGTGCATAAGTAAGAGTAAGGGACAGAAATAAATTTTTTGAGGACTGAGAATGTGATGTTATAGTTTTGGAGAATGCAGGAGGTTAGATTTTATGAAGTAGCACTTGAGCTGTGCTTCATAATGAACACAAAGCTGAGGAACTAAATAACTCCTATACACACTGAAGTATTGTTTCTTGGGGAAAAGTACCACAAATATTTCCATTCTTGGTTGCTGCATTAATGCTGTTAACATCAGATCTCATTATTCAGTAAATACTCATTGGTACTTACTATGTGCAATTAGCCATTTTGGAAGATATCCTTGGCATCCTAAATTAAAACTGCTAAAACATAAATTACTTTTTGGAAAGATGAAAACATGGAATAACTCAATCAAATATCAAATAGTCCACATCTTAAACACACATCTTAAAATTTCATAATATATGAAAAGAGCATATCAGAAAAGTCACAGGAAATTGTGTAATTTTAATGCAGCTTAAACTTACTGTCTGGTTTTGTTCCCACAAATAATAGAATTGTGGGATAATCAATTCAATCTCAGGTGTTCTTGTATACCCCCATTTTTAAAAAATGTACTGTATGTCACCATATGAACTCCTTTCTGGCTTCAAGAATAGTGGTATTTGACTGTTCTAGAGTGTTTATTACACTCTCTATCAACCCAAACTTTCACTATTCAAAATTTATACCTAGTTTATGTTTTATAATAAGTTAATACAAATGTCAAACACTCCTCTCTATTACCATTCACATGAGAAAGGACATTCTGAGCCTCCACAAAAGGGATATGCTAAAATAATTTTGCAAATACCATACATTTTTAAACATTGAAAAATTTTTTATCAAAGAGCTGACTTGAATGTAGCAGCATGAATCAAGGCCATCAGGCCATCCACGGGGACAGAGTTATTTCACAGTACCCAAACCTAATCTTTTTATGAAAGAAAACCCAAAAGTTTTCCTTTGAATGCTCTTGTTGAGTAACTGACTTATTTTCAGAGAGGAAGGTGTTCAGCTGCCTATCCTGGTCGGTACAGAAAACATTTCCTGATTTTATTATCAGAAGTGCCGTTGCCACTATACACACATGTGCTTCCCTTTGCTGTTGTGCATTTCTGATTCAATGAAAAACAATCACTTTCCTGAAATCCAGATTCTTTCTCTTATGAGATAAACCTGTCCTTCAATTCGACAATCAACACTTTCAGCTTCAAAAGTGATTTTCTCCAATCTCTATTAAATAACTACACACCCATGACTAGGTTGTTCCCTAGGTTCTCAGATACTAAGATTGGGAAATATTTTTAGGGGACCTCTTAACTCATTAGATGTTAAATCACTTGCTTGAGACTGACTGGGCCAAGCTTGTAATCTAGGTCTGGGAGAGCCTGGGCTTTCAGATCAAGTAGCAATCACCAAGGTAGCTCTGCTTTTGTTCAGCTACTTTATAATGTTCTTACCTTGCTTCCAGGAATTTAAGTAATTAGATCAATAATTGTGTCACAAGGCCTTGAAAGGATTAACTCCTTTATCAGAACAAAAATATGCAATTGGAATAAACTAAAATACTTGAGCCTATTTCATCCTACCTCGGTCCTGAATGACAGCTGTGCACATTTACAAATCTGATTTAGGAAGGAATATGTTTGTCTGTGCAAAACATGACAATGATTACATGGATTGCACCTTTATAATATGTAATCAAATAAAATAAATGCTATTCTTCCTCACAAGTGTTTCTCCTGACAGTTGTTGACAGGGGACATTGCTACACTTATGTAAGAGGAGCAAAGTAGAAATTGATTTCTACCAGACAGCTCTTGATTGTTCCATATGTCCTTTTAAGAGACTCCCAAATCCATTATTACTTAGAAGAATAATGTCACAAAGTTTGTATTCTGAATGTCCTTCAGTGGTTACCATAAGGGGCAAAGGAGAGGTACAAAAGCCAAGAGAAGGGACACATGAATGTTGGTAAAGAGGAATAGTTCTACATAACGTGTCTGGATGTACCCATCTGGATCTTCCTCATGGTAGGAACTTGAATGTCTGTAAAGACTGTGCTATAGACTTTTAAGAAGCCAGCCAGGATTGGGACTATTCAGAGAAACCATGCCTCAAATACAAAAAAGAAGAAAAAGAAGGAGAAGGAGGAGGAGGAGAAGAGGAAGAAGAGGAAGAGGAAGGGGAAGAAAAGAAGAAGGAGGAGGAGGAAGAGAAGGAGAAGGAGGAGAAGGAGAAGGAGAAGGAGAAGGAGAAGGAGAAGG
>LOJH01049503.1:0-12843 GCA_001685095.1 Ellobius talpinus
TTTTGCCTCTGGGCTTTTACCTTTCTCTATTTCTGTATATCTTTTCTTTCCTTCGTGTTCCAAGTATGACTGTGTGACTGGGGGGGCGGGTCCCCTTTTTTCTTGCTCCTTGATCTTTTTCCTCACAGTTCTCTTCTATTTTTTTCTCTATGACTGCCAACCCCACCTATCATTTCCCCTGCCCTGGTATTGGCCAGTCATTTCTTTATTACATCAATCAGGTGTTTTAGAAAACCAAAGTAGCACAACTTCACAGAGTTAAACAAAAACAACATAAAAGAATGCAACACATCTTTGCATCATTAACCACAGCTTAAAAAGGAACACATCTTAAATTAATATTCTACAACAATTATATATGATGATTTGTAATAAAAGCATACAACCAAACAAAATCTAAGTTAGAGATTTTCATCTGTTATAGAACATTAACCATCTGTGATGGCTAGAATTATCAAGCAGACAGAAATTACAATCCTGTAGGAGATAGATTCTGACCATGCCTTGGGTATTAGCTTTCATCGATATGAAATGATCCACCCCACTGTAGATGGCATCAATTTCGGTCTGGCATCCAGGACTTTCTAAGTGAAGAAGTGAAGCTGAGTATCAGCCTGAATTCATTGCTCTTATTTCATGACTATGCAACATGAAAAGCCAGTTCAAGTATCTCTGGCTGTAACTTCCTAACAATGATGAAATATAATTGTGAGCAGTGACCATAAACTTGGGTCCTTAAAATGTTTTGTTTTTGTTCTTGTGACTTTTGCCTGAATAGTTAGAATAGTAACTGGAAAGAAACTAAAACACCACAACACAGGGTATAAGAGTTTTTATATCTATGTACAACAGCTGAAATATTATTTGATGGGAGATTTCTCTTGCTAATGATTTTAAAATAGTAAATAAAACACTGGAATTGTGTCCAAATATTCTAGATTTTAGGAATTTAAATAGCATGCTGGTTTTCAGTTTTTGATTTTGATTTTTGATTTTTGATTTGTTTTTTATAAGTCTCAACAGATTTGTTAATTGACTACTAAAAACATTTTAGCTAATTTATTTTGAAATCATTGAATTTATTTACCATGTTAGTGTTGATTTGTCAATAGCCAGATCACAGAGTTAGCACCATATTCTTGTACCACATCAACCATATAAAACTATCCTATATGTGGTAATATTAAAATAACAAAAAAATCAATGTGCTATCAGATAACAAGTTTCACCATGAAATATTTGCAGGCTGAGTTTCATGGTTTCTTAAATTATTAACCAACAAGTATTTGTACCTATTATTTACTATGGAGGTGTGAGTCACTTCTAAATTCTCCTTTTATATATTTGGAGGTTATTTCTAAATGAAGATCATGAACATTAATTAGTTGTCTGTGAAAGGTTTGTTTTTCTTTCTACTAAAATCATGATCAAATAGAAATGAATCATTCCTAGGATTTTCCAGAGTTTTTTTTAAACTTAAATTGTATTTAAAATATTTCCAGAAGTATTTTGGTTCTGAGTAAGTACATAAATGTATCATTGCCAAAGATTCCTCTGAATTCTGCCCAGATGCTCTTGTCTTAATTAGAACTACTCAAAGAAACTGGTCTGCAAGTGTTCATAATTGGTCTCTAAAGATATTGGAAGCCTTCACTGGATTACAAATCAACTCTCACAGAAAATAAAACAAATACACTCTGGATAATTTAATCAAATTTGGTTTTAGGGTGGTAGGAACTATGTGAATTGCAATTTATTAATATAGAAAATATTGCTTGGTTTACATTACTGGCACAGATTTTGTACCTCCTTAAGGACACAAAATATTTGACTAGTACATGAGTGTGAACACTTACTAAAAAGCCCAGATTAAGTAAGTAAATGTCTTATGGGAAATTGTATACTCTATACTGTCATATTTTGAAGATTTTTTTTACTCTGTTAAATATTTATATAATGGGCCAAGAAATATAGGGCCAGAACAATCTTTCCTCCATATGAAAACAAAACAAGAGTGCTCAGAGAGATTTGTGTTGAGCCTCTGAGAATGACAATGGAGTTGGGCCTTGTATGCAAGACCATCTCCCTTGACCCCAAATGAACCTAACTTATGGTTTTTGCCCATATAATGTCAACCTCAAATAACGAGGAGGCTCTCCTCCCTACTGTGCTGCATCGAGGGGACGAGACCCCCAGTCTGGCTGAATAGCGCGCTGAATAAACCTTGCTTTTGCATTCTGGACTTGACTGGATCCTGTTGGTCTCTCTGGGGTCGCGACTTGTGTAAAACAGCATAATCAAACACCATCACTGCAGCAGATTACCATGCAGAGTTCCATCTACCCTGCCTTCGTCTGCGGATCTGGTGAGTAACCTGGTAATTCTTAAAGGGGAAATTAGGTTTCTATGAGGGGAAGGGAGGAGGGATTAAAGGAAGGAGGGGGAAGAAAAGGAGGGAGGGAGGGAGGGACGAGTATTTTCCAGGTTAAGAATGGGGAATAGGTAAAATTATTATGATACATGCAGTTAGGTCTCTGTGTGGTTCACAGTGGATCCTTTAAAATGGAAAAATTGAATGAAGGGGTTACGTACCTCATTAGGATTGACATAATGTATATCATAATTATTTCACTTCATATTTTATCCATAAAAGACTGGTTTGATAACTATGCCAAATATGAAAATTTGACTGATAAGATACAAACCTAAGAGAGACTTATGGTTGATAAAATGCAAGTTTTAAAATGACTACTTATAATATACAAGGCTTAGAAAGATTTATAAATGAAAATAATATTTTATTGATAACATACAAGTCTTAGAAAAACCTAATAATGAAATTAAGAAAAATAGACATACACAAATAGAGGAATTTAGAGCAGTACCTACTGCTTCATTGCATTATGAAATTGAAGAGGAGTGGTCCAAGGTTATTAGAAAACAAAATTTAACTTATTGTTACCATACAAGAATGACCACCAGATGATAGGCATCCCCAAGATTATGCATAAGTCAGATGGGATCCTGTAGAAATGTTAGATTTGAAGAGATTTATAGTCTTTTCATATTGTATGCATTCACCCTATGTGATTTAGATGTTAAATTCATGGGCAACTCAGAATAGACTTATTCCATAAGATTGGAAAGAATTATCTATAGCAAAATTGGAAACTGGCCCTCAGTTACAATGGAAAATATGGAGAAAACAGTAAACTAGCATCATATAACGATGAAGTAAGGCTAAAGTTATCAAAATTCTCAATGATTGAGTTCTTGGTGAAGGTCAGTATGCTGATTTGCAAAGAAAGTTTAGATTTGGTGGTTACATTTTGGGTCTATATCATGTGGGACAAGATTGAAGAATCTGGCAAGAAGATTGAGTTATTTGCTAAATTATACAACACCCAAAAGATGCCTTCATTGAATTTTTACAGATTGATTTCAGAGGCAAACAGAATGTTAGATCCAGAATATAGACAAACATTAATTGAATCTTTGGATTTTGAAACTGCTAATTCAGAGTGCCAAAAGGTATTTTGGTGTTTAAAGGCAAGATCAGAATTCATAGATGAATGGGTTAGAAATACCTTTGATGTTTTATCTCATGCTTATTATGCTGCCTTGAAAAGAAAAATAATTTCTAAAAATTTCATATATATATATATAAACATTTTATTTGTGGGAAAAAGGCCATTTGAAAAAGAAAAGATCTCCTGAGTAAATAGAGAGCATGGTGACCTTGAGAGAGGGCTGAAGGGGAAGGAAGAGGCAGAGAAGACAGCAGAGAAAAATGTAGATCTCAATAAAAATCAATTAAAAAGAGAGAAAAAAGGGATTGTAGGCAAGATGTTCTTAGAAACAATATTTTCTTCTATAGATCATCAAAACAGAAGCCCCAGCCTTCTGGAGTATGAAGAAGGAGTGGAAAAGGCTGGCAGTGGGCTAATTAATGCAGGTCAACAAGAGATAGGCAAGATAACCCTATACTATTGGGAAACTCCCTGATGTGTCTCCCATAGGCCCCAATATCAAAGCGTTTCAACCATTCCATTTGCATCAGAGAAATTCATCCACAGAACAATTAAAAGCTTAATACCTCTGGTTAAAAAACAATCTGCTTTGGATATGATCAAAGATAGAACAGCTTTGATAGATATAACAAAATGTTCAAAAGAGACCAGAAAACAAGTATTTTGCCAAATTGCTATAAATGATTAGAGATAAATGCTAAACATACTCATAAATCACTTTTAAAAAGAGGTTTTGGTAGACACAGAAATAAATGTAACAATAATTTCAACGAAATTTTGGCATCTAGATTGGCCTCTTTTGGAGGTAAATGTTTTACTTCTATGGGTCTGAACTATGCTTCAGGTAAAACAAAGTGCAAGGTGGGTCTTGTATATAATACAAGAAGGACAGATAGGACAATTAAAACAATATGTAGTTAACATTGGAATGAATTTATGGGGACCTGTTTTATTGTACGTATAGAAATCTCAGATTAACATTTCCCCAATCTCGGAAACAAGCCATACAATAAAGTTTGATTTTTGAGAGAAATATTAAAAGGTATTATCAAGAACACCCACAGACCATCCAGGTTGTACATATGCAATGCACAACAGATGTTAATCTTTCAAGGGTATCAAAAGACCTACCTTTAAATGGTTAACTGGTAAAACCTTTCTGTGTAAAACAATAGCATTTGACATCAGAAAAATTACAGGAACAAGAACAACTGGTTCAGGAAAAGCTAGATGCTCAACCTAACAAAGAATTTACCAGTACTTGTAATTCTCCTACATTTGTCATTAAAAAGAAATCTGAAAACTGGGGAATGTTAAAAGATTTACAAGCAATAAATAAGATGATTCAGACAATAGGTTCTCTAGAGCATGGAATTCCATTGCCTTCTTTATTAAAAAAGAATGGTCTGTTATAGTGATTGATTTAAAAATCTTTTTTTCTATACCTTTACAAGAACAGGATAGAGAAAAATTTGCCTACCTACTTATAATAATTTTCAGCCTCTTAAAAGGTATCAGTGGAATGTTTTTTCATAAGGAACCCCTACCTCTGTCAATATTTTATACAACAGCCATTGAAAATAATTTGTAAATAGTTTCCTCAGTCTATAATTTACCATTATATGGATAACATCTTACTAGCTGATTCAGACATAGATACTTTGAAAAATGATTTACAGAAGAAAAGAAAATTTTGCCTTTTGAGGAATTGCAAATTACTCCTGATAAAATAGAAAAAGAAGATGCTATTTGTTACCTCATATATAAAATAGGTTTACAAAAAATTCAACCATAGAAAGTTTAGATCAAAAGATAAATTATGAACTCTTAAAGATTTTCAAAATATTAGCTGGAAAATATTAACTGGCTACCAACCACAATCATATTAAAAACTCAAGAACTAAGTAATTTATTTCAAACTTTACAAGGTAATAAGGTTGAAATAGTCCAAGAAAGTTATCAGTTGATGCTGAAAGAAAATCAACTTTTATAGAAGAGAAATTGCATGATACACAAATGGATCACATGGATTCTTAGTTTGATTGTATCCTGGTCATACTATCTTCTATGAATTTTCCTATAAAAATTCTTATGCAGAGAGAAGATAATATCTGAAAGTAAATATTTTCTACACAAAAGAGTAAAAAGATAAAAATGTAGAAAAGGTTTCTTAATAGAATCTGAAAGGAAAGTTGAGACTTTGTCAATTAACAAGGATAGACCCAACAGAACTTGTACATTTTACTAATGCTGAAATTATCTCATTATGTGGAGAAAATAATCACTGGAAAACAGATTGCAGTAAATTCTTGGGAGAGTTTACCAACAAATATCCCAAAGCAAGGAGCTTCAAGTTATAAAAGAACTAATTGGATTCTTGCTTTCATTGTATGAGGACCACAAATTTCTGGAACCCCTTTGTTTTATACTAAAAAATAAACCACAAAAGGCAGGTTACAAATCAGGAAACTTTTAAAGTGTCTCAAAGTACTTATGATTCTGTTCAAAAGTCTGAATTATATGCTATTCACATGGTACTGTTAGCTTTTCCAGAAACTCTTAATATAATTACTGAGTTTCAACATGCAGAAAGAGGTATCTACATATTGAAATCACTGAAATTCCATATGATTTATAATTAACATTGCTATTTATGCAATTGTGAGTAATAATAAGAAATGGATAGCACCACTTATATATAACACATATTAGATTTCCTATCGGTGTACCAGGCTGTCTATCAGAAGGTAATGATGAATTTTATCATCTATTGGTAGGAAATATGCTAGATGTCTGAATTTCATAAGAAATATCAAGTTAATAATAAAGATTTGAATGATGATTTTTCTATCACTTGACAACAAGCCAAAAAAGGGCCCTACTAGTTCTTTCATAACCAGTCTCCACTACCTGTAAATAGTAATCCAAAAGGTAACCCAAAAAATGAACTTTGGCAAATGGATGTGTTTCATTTTGTGTTTGGAACACTAAAATATGTACATAACATAGATATTTATTCAGGATGTCAATGAGTAACTGCTTTGAGTTCTGAAAAGTCTAACTCTGTATTTATACTTTTTTAGAAGTTATGGCCATCATGGTATACTTGTACAAATTAAGACTGATAATGCTCCAGTATACATCTCTAGTAAAATTAAACATTTTTGCATATTACAATATAAAGCATATTGTAGGTATATTACACATTCTTACTGGAGAGGCAGTTATATAAAGATTCAATCAAACTGTAAAAGATATGCTTAATAATTAGAAAAGGACAATGAAGACACTCAGCAATAAACAGCACAATGCTTTATTAACTTAATTTTTTAAAATGCTAGTGAGAAAGGAATGGCAGTTGTGGAAAGACATTGGATAATGGGAAAAAACTGATGAATTAATTCAGCCTGCATATTTCAAAGATGCATTGACTGAGAATGTTTATCAGGATATGTGTTCCATTGAAGAACAAGTTTTGCTTTTGTTTCCATAGGGGAAGAAAAGCTATTGATACTATCAAGATTATAAAGATTAGAACGGAACAGGAGTGACTTCTTGGTTAGAAGAGGTGATAGTTCATCAATGAGCTTGGTCATTCTGTCCAAACTAACTTACAAAACTAATGAATGCCATTCATCTGATCAGAAATAATTGTGAAATTTCCAAAAATTGGGTTGGGGAAGGTTTATGCCTTTGTCTTTCCAGGAGAATAAACATATCCAACTAAAGAATGAACACCACTGGACAAATAAGACATCTGAAGAAGAAGGATCAGCCATTCAGAGTAAATGTTGCAAAAATAGTAGTTTGACTTAATACTATAGAACATTTCCAACTGGATGCAATTTTATAAATCTTCCCAAGTATTTGTTTCTGATATCACATATGGCCAATAATATTTTTGTAGTCCCAACTCAGTTAAAATCTAAAGCTGGATTTGGGGTTAGAGCATGGATCTCTCCTCTAAACCCAAGCATGCTTGTTAAAGGAAAATCCAAAGTATCTGTTCATGTTAGAAGGGCCATCCGGTATGGAACAGAGGAAAACCAAAATTAAGGTACTATTCTATTGTCACTAATATTATAAAATTTTGGTTTTATTTTGACTCTTTAAAAAATTTTTAAGGCATAAATATTACGTCATAATTTATAATGTATCTTAGAAATTTCAAAATTTTAAAGCACATAGAAGTATATATGTATGTATATATAATCTTTCTGTAATTATATAAATGGTCATATAGAGTACTAACTAATTCTCAAAATAGAATTCATCTTGATTCCTGTACATGATTTGGGGTTTGAGTCTGTGGCAGGTATTTAGGAATTAAGCTTTTGTATCTCAGATGTATTTAATAAATTATAGTCCTACAATCACTCCAAGATCTGATGTACAAGACATTTAAAATGTTTAAGTCTAGTGCAGTGAGCCCTGCTTACGCCTAACAGTGACCTTTGAAGTCTCCAAAACAATGATTGGGCCTCACAATAATGAATCCACATGGATAGTGGTAATGACACTAAGGTCAACAAATGTCACCCAAAGATCATTTTTAGACAACAAACTGCTCAGGACAACTTCAAAGTAGTCAACCAAGATGGTCCAGTCTTGTAAACTACTCCAAATAGGACTTCAAATAAACCATATACTTTCCCATCACTCCTAGAGTTTGATCTTTATTTCAATTTTTTCCAGTATCTCTTAAAAATAATCTCATTCCCAAACATCAGGAAGTAATTTTAAAAGCATGACACTCACATTACCAAGAGTTGGATTGGTTGGTTTGGGGTCATTTGGTAGATGTTTGTCATTGTTTACAGGCATCGATTATAAGTTGTTATTGGTCATGGACAGGGAGAAAAACTTAGCAAAGGAAATTAGATTCAGAGATGTCATTCTAAAATGAAAAATGGGGAGTATAGACATAATAGGATAAAAGTGTAGATTATTAAAAAGCAACTATTTGTAATATTTTACATTGGTATGGATTTTTAATATTGATAAAAATTCAATGTCATTTTATATTGTATATAAGTTTATACTCTTGTTTAAGATTATTTTGAATGTTGATACAAATTTAAGATTATTTTTGTTATACTGTATATATGTTTCTACAAAGAAGGCAATGATAAAACTTTGCCAATAAAAGGTAGGAGAGTCCTTAAAATTTTTCCTGTTCACAAAATATTCTGATATTTTAGGCCTACAAGCTGTAGGTGGATACCCCAATGTTGTAGAGAAAACTCGAGGTTACTGTCCAGATAGCTAGTCATCTCTGTCGTTTCTATAGTTTGGTAGTTGTTTACTTTGCCCATCCTATTTACTTAGATATTATTGGATCCCTCTTGGTTTAATGATGCAGGTCAAGATCAGATAAATATTGTTTCAGTTTTTGTTAGTTATGATAGAAAGTAATTTAGGTACAAAGTTTTGGACTCACTAAGAAAGGAAAGATAATGGAGTGTTTTCTTTAAATTTGCCCAATACAAAGAACTTGACATTGTGAATATAATTCTTACTTGATAATTGTTCTTACTGTATTGGCTTAATTTTTTAAGGTTAATTCTTTTATTTGGACACTACCTGATGATTGTTCTATTTGCATATAGTTTTCCTACATTATATTTTTTAAAAAAACTCCTTTTTATTTAGACAAAGATGTATAACTGTTAGAGATGATTTGTCAGTGTTCCTGTTTCAAGACTGCCAAGGGAGTTTGACCTTGGTTTAAAGAATGAGGTTCACCTTCATCTGATCAAAGTGGACTGACAGGACTTCTTAGCTTTATTTCCGAGGGAAAGGTGAGTGCACTATCAGCCTGTTCCACAGCCCCACAATGCAGGACCATCAGATGTGATAGAAAGTCAAGTCTAAGCAGGAACTCAGTTTATTATTGTGAGCATCAGCTTATACAGGTTAAGTGACATCATAGGGGCTGTTGTGATGTGTGGGTACCTTCAACCAATGAGACACAGCTAAACCTTCCCTCTGGCTAGAGGGGCATCTACCTAGATTTTGCTGCCTCATCTGCACTCAGTAGCCTTGAGACTATCCTTCAAACTCAACCCAGGCTTTTCTCTGTCCTACAGGCCTCAAGGTACAGAATCTCAGATAATTTTGACGCAACACCTCCTGCTTTGTGTTTTATATTCCACTCCCTTCCCCAGTTCATCAAGCCAGAATAGCCCACTGGGGAGAAGGTATGGGTCAGGGCCAGGAGTTCTGGTTTGTATACCCTCAAACTGAGAGTTCATCTGTGGGGTGAGATGTATTGAGCCTTTCATAATGTACTTGAAGGGCCATAAGTTGTACCTGTTCTATCTGGTTTTGGAATGCTCATTTCCATCTTTGGAGAATGCATGAGCCAAAAAGACAGATCAATAAACAAATAGCCATTGGCCCAATTATGGAAGAGATGAGTGTGGTAAGACATGGGGACCAATTAAACCAGGTCTTATAGGGGGTCCTTGACAAATCAATATCTTTTCTTAACTGATCTAGGGTTCTTGTAACTATCCATGAATGGTCCACATAGAAGCAACATTCTTTCCCAAGTGCCCTGCAAATACTTCCCTGTTCCATACACAGCAAGTCTAAGCCTCTTCTATTTTGTAAGGTTAACCTTGCTAAGGAATCCAAAGACTTTTGTAAATAATGTAAAGCAGTCTGTCTTTTCTAAGGTCGCTGTCAGTTGTGAGTGAATTATTCCCATTTCTTGTTGTAATATCACCAGGGATGAGGTGCCTAGGGCAGTCCTGGCCACCTCTAGCGATATCAATGTGGTGATGGCCAGGGCTGTTAGGGTCTCTCTCTTACACGTTCAGGTCAAGAATTCTTGTGTATGGTAAAGCATGTGAGGGAAAATAAATGCAAACAAGCAAGTGTCATTAAGCTGAATGATCATTTGTTCAGACAGTCAGGGAGTAACCCCCATCTCTTCATAGATTCAAAATTACCCATGCTCTTTGGGCACACTTCATGAAGCTATAAACCCATTAGCCACATCACAAGTGAAGTTAAGAAGGGTTGTCTGGTTATGAGACACAAGTTGCATTCAACATCTGCCAAAAAGGAATAGTCAGAGACATCAACTCCATCTCGGGGTTTTCCCATCTACAAATATCAGCTTTATCTAGTATTTCATAAGAGCCGTTTACCCCAAAGGCTCCAAAGTGGGGGTAGTGGCTATAAGCAAAGCCAACAGACCTCAGTGGCTTCAGAGTGGGTAAGTTTTAAAGCCATAAAAGCCATATTAATGGTCTTCATTAAATATGATGAGGCTTCTAATCCCCCTACATCTCTAGGTGGCTTGGTGAAGGATACCTTAGGGGTAGATGATGGGGAGGTGAGGTATGTAAAGTTGAGGTATACACAGGCATGTCCCTCATGGGCATTAGCTTGGAAGCAGGTCCCAGAATCCAAGGAGAGAACTTAGGAAGTATCTCCATTTGAAGCATAAATATAAGGCCATGACCATATCCCTTTTTTGGTATAACCTTAATCCATACATCTTCTCAGGTCAACAGGATAGGTCTCGTTTCTTCCCCAATCAATAAACCTTAATATCAGAGTGTTACATCTAAATCAAGTGCTTCTTCCATATAGGGGGTTCCATGGTAAGGAGTACTTGCAAGACCCTGGAGATCATTATATCATCATGTTGTTTTATCTAATGTCCAGTCCCAGTCTGCTCACATCCCCAGGAAGAACAATAGCAATCAGGAGCCCTCTCACAGTTTATAATACTGGAGGCAGTCCAGTTACTTCCTTGGCGTACATAAAGGGTGTCTGCAGGAGGGCATGTCTCCAAAGGACATGAGAACACCTAGGCTCATTAGAGTATGATGCCTCGGGTAGGGTACATGCCCGAGAACCTCCACATTCAGGTCTCCCTTCGATCCCTGGAATCCAGTCTCCTTCATCCCAGCTCTTATCTGCCAAATCACAGAGGTCAAACATCAGGTCAGGCCACCAGGTCCAGGGTGTCATCATCTTTGAAGTCTGGTTTAGGATTCCTCCATTGCCGGTGCTCAACAAGATCAACGTTACCTTCTGTGGTTGATGAGGGCTTGCTTGTCCTTGATCCTCATGAGAAGAGTTAACATGATTACTGCCGGGGAGGGAGGGCATCTGAAATAGATAAAAAGGCAATACTTTCCTCAAAGGTTAGTCTTCCTTAGGCAGTAGTGATTTTTCTTTTCTTGTGTTTTAATTTAAGTGTTTTCTACCATAATCTATTTCATTCTTTATTGGTCATCTTGGATTCCCAATTGTCTTGAAGGTAGGGGAGAAATTTTAAGTTATGAGCAGGTGGCCAAATAGGTGTTTCTCTTATGTTTGAGAAGACACATCCATATCCTCGGCCCTGTGTCAACAAGTGATCTGTTTGGGAAGTCACATCCATATCCTCGGCCCTGTGTCAACAAGGGATCTGGGCCCCTCCATTGGTTAGTGCAGGATCCTTCCACCTAACCTTTAGGCAGGGCCTCATTGGTAGGGATCCCCAATGTTTCTGGAATCTATTTTGTTCACCTGACTTTTGAAAATTTAAAATATTGATGGTTAATAACACCCTTTGCAGTTGTATATGAGGGGAAGACTTCTCCCCTTTTTTTGTTTTTTAAGGACCTCTTTGAGATACTGGTGATGCCTTTTGACAATCACTTGACCCTGAGAGCTGTATGGGATCTCAGTGGTATGGTATATATTCCATCTCTGAAAGAAATTCTTTTAATGTTTTACTTATTAAACTGGGGCTCTTATCAGTCTTGACCTGTTGTGGTAGTCCAAATGTAGCAAAACATTGGCTTTTGGCATGGCTTGACTTTTATCCTGAGTGGGAGGTAGCCCAGAAATGAGGCAAGGGAGGTTTTGGTGTCCTTTGAGATGTTGAATATTTATGGTTTTTTTCTACCTTCTAAGAGTGATCCAAGTTGTATCATCAATACAGAAATAGGATTAGCATCCAATCTGATATAGGCATAGGGTTGGTGTGGCAGCAGATTCAACACATAAGAGCTGTCTGAATAGAGGTTGTAGGGTTCTGGGACCTCTTGTAGGGCAATATATATGGCCATCATTCATTATATTGAGTATAATATCTACAAGGGAGAATTTTGGTAATTTTTGTCTTGTTCTCCCCTGTGCAGAAAACTATAAATGTGGCCCTATTCTTCCCAACATCTGTGCAAACAGTGAATGTTTGGAGCAGGGGACAAGAAGAAAAGACTAAGGGCACTCTATAGTATAGGTTTTGATATAGCTTCACTAACCAGGACTCCCCAAAGTGGGTGTCCAGGGTCCCCAGAAATCC
>LOJH01049504.1:2671-12843 GCA_001685095.1 Ellobius talpinus
CCATCCATCCATCCATCCATCCATCCATCTATCTATCTATCTATCTACCTATCTTTCTTTCTATCTATCTCTTCTTTCCTGGAGCTGACACACACTAAATAACCAGAATAATTTTGTTCAATGAACAAACAAATCCAACTAATAGCTATAATCATCATTTTTCTCATTTGTAAAGGACATATAACTATGCCAATAATGCTTGTAGAATGCTAAAACACTGAAATACTATAATATATAAATGTTATATAAATATTTTCTCAATTAAATCTGTCTATGATCAAAATTTAATAGACTTGAGTGAGACACAGGATATCTATAATATCCCTAAATTATAACTGAATAGAAACAATACTTTGTATGCTTTGAGATTTGAATTGACTATTTTCTTTCTTGTGCTATGTGACATATGATTCTCCTGTAATTCTGGAAGCAGCTTCCACTCCAAGTTGGTCATATGATGACTACAGTAGATAACAGGAGTTCTGCATCACAACATATGACTATGCTGTGACTTGCAAGGCCACACAAATATTAAGGAATGGTGGTTTCATCATACAAGTGGATTTTTAGGATGTAACTCCATGGTACATAGAAGACCATCGAAATTTCACTTTCTCATTGTGGACTTGTGTCCCAAACCCAAGGAAGATGAGTAATACATAAATGTTTTCTCATATCTATCTATGACCAAGAATTATTACAGCTGAAGACTTTTATATAACCAAAGACTTTTTCCTGCCCAAGGAATATATATTTGTGTACAACCTCATTATTAGATGAGGCTTCTTTCCATGACCTATACATGTACTCTTTCTCATAAGACACCAACTGTACCATTTTACAAGAGTTTCCAAAGAATTCTATTTAACCTTTGTCCTCTTCCTAGGAACAAGTCCATATTATAAATTCCCAATATAGAATTAAGCAGAAACTAGAAGGTTTTTTCTGTATTTTAATAGGAAATGTTTAATGTGGTGAATTAGAAGTTCACATGGACATTAAAGTGCTGAGGAAGAAAATCACAAGCATTTCCATGGATCTACACCACCAGTGATTTAAGGGATCTTGGCAGAGAACTACTGGAAAACCCAAACAGCTGTTCCTAAATGTGTTTGTAGCTTTGGCCCAGGGAGTATTGATTCTCTTTGTAATATACCTTCAAATACCAAGGAGACAAAAATAAAATGCTTGCAAATGAATCAGTTGCTATAAAAAAAGGAGTCCTTCCCAGTGTTGCATCTTGTTTCGTTGATCCTTCTACTTGGGATTTGAGAGAAACTGGTTCATATGAAAGCAGCCAATTCAGAGTACAGCAGTGTATTTTACCATAGATCCTGCAGAGCATTGACACCACCTGTTTGTGACCGCATCATCAAAATTTGCTTCAAAAAGAAAAGTGCAGATAAGACTTTTAATCATGAATAATTTAGTTTAATAAATCTGTCCTGTTAGATTATTTTGTTGTTTATGGCTCTGTAAACACACACACACATGCAATTTAATTAGCAGATCCAATGACAATGGGTATAAAATCCTAGGAGGAGTAATATGAACTAAGTAAGAAGGAGAACAATTATCACCAGCCCCTGTTAGAGAACAGAGGGGACAACAGGGTCTCAGACAGAATCCAATAGGGCTACATCTATGAAGAATCTTGGTTCCATAAAGGAGCCCCAGTTAAAGAATAAGAAAATTAGGGGGGATCATTCATCTTTTCATTCATTGTGTTTCATTTCTCTAGTTTCTCATTCCATCCTCAGGCACCGAATAAAGAAGGAACCCTTTATTACAACCACATGTTGATGCCAGAGAGCAACTCTGAATTTATTACAAGCCATGGCTTAAGGGCAAAAAATTTCAGATGCCAGTACCAACCCCCAAGGTCATTTAGTCACCAGTAGGAGCTGTAATGGATTATTGATCCCTTAGACTCTGAAGGCTCTTGGAGATCTATCACGGGTTAATCGAGGATGGTGTGCACATGCTTATTTATCTACTGTCTCCTGAGTTGTCAAGGGTGATTCTTCCTGCTGCAGCTAGCTGGGTTGTGCTGGCATCCATAGAGAAGGCACAGTAGTTCTTTTAGGAGGCACAGTAGTTCTTTTAGGAGGCATGCTTTAAATAACAATGAAATAATAGGTCAGAGAACATACAGCTCCAGTAGCCAAATAATAAAACCCTTCTGAACGCTTTCATTTGAATCTTTCAAATGCTGCCATCATTTCTGCACCTATTATCATTAAACGTGCAGAATTTCATTTTAACTTTAAGTTTCTTTTAAAGCTATAGTACCTTCATGAATTAACTCAGCCATCCACAATGGTTTCTTGTCTCTGTGTTATATTTTTGTGAGGGGGCACGGAAGCACCAAGTGCCTTTCTGCCAGTGTTGTAAAGTCAGATTCCCTCAGCTGAGATTCTGTTTCATTTCCCAATGGTAAATTCTGACTTACATCTGAAAACCTGAAAAATGACTGGCTTAATGGAAATCCTTGCATAACTGCTGCCGTAATGCCTCAAACATACAAACATGCATCACCAGTGATCTTGCTCTATGGACACTAAAAGGATACTTTGGTTAAAAAAAATAATAATGGCGTGCCCCAGGGAGCACCTCTCGGCTCACACCATCCAGGTGACAAATTTGACCTTAATCAGTTCAATCACTACCACAGCACAAGCAAGTCCCAGAGAACACAGGTTTTTCTTTCTCTAAGAAATGCATTTCTTCAATCCCTACAAAGTCTTGAGCACTAAATGAGTATGTATTTCATCTCATGGAGGTTAAGACAGTAAAAATATGTGCAGCCTGTCTGGTTTTCCAGCTACTATAAACAGTCTGCAGCATCAGTGTTTAGGATAGAAATCAGTAAGAATAAACTTGAGGTGCCCATGAGACGGGCCCAGCCACATGTCCCTGACCCAAGGATGCCTTTCTGCTTCTCAAGGTTCATATAAATTCTTCTCACCACTCAGAACCCAGTATCAGATCGATTGTACCAAGAAGCTTTTCCTGTTTTTCCCTCCCCACCTCCTTCTCTTCACACAAAGGGACCTGCAGCTTAGTAGCCTATAGTGTGCATTTCGGTGTTTTGCATTTTTCATGGGAGTTATATTTGCCTTCCAGGTTAGCTCAATTAGAAGGGACATAATATTTTAAGGCTCAGACTGTGTTAAATTTTTTATCAGCTTTATAACACCATGAAAAGAGGGCCAGTGAATGAATGAGGCTCATGGATATGTCACTGGTAGGAAGCAGGAGACACTTTTGACACCCTGGTGGATGCAGGGACACTACCTGCCTTGATAAAAGCCCATGTTTTAGCCTGTAGACTAAAATGGGCCATAATTTTCATTTCCCAAGCATTGTTTTAATTATATAAATATGCAGGAGATAATATTTGTCTTGTAGATGCAAAGAACTACTCAGGATACCAACAGTGTCTTCCATTGTTATCCTTGTATTCACTCTGGAGTTCAGCAATCACACTCACCTATATTTTTCATATTTTCATAAAAAATTCATATGAATCACCACTTTAAATGACTGTAAAATAACAGCTAAGATAGCATTCTCTCGACAGAAAGACTCTTCCATCATCTGATGTTCCTTGTGATTTTGCTTCATACAGTACAAAACCGGAGGTAGTTAACATTCCTTTGTTTCATTGTAGATTAATTATGACAATAGACATAAAATCATATTAAGTATTATCAGACAAAACACATTCAGTAGACATCATTATTATTGTTTTCATTTTGCTATTGATTTTCTATTAGTATTAGTATTGAGAGAAAATTGCATCCATAAAATTCTTATAATTGCAATCCTTATCATCAACTCATACATCATCTTAGATGATTTTAATGTTGATCCAAATGTCTGCTGGGTGATTTTTCCATACCCAACAACTGCTCCTCTGTTGTAGGAGGTTGCTTGTTTGTTCCTGGCTGCTCAGCCCCAAAATAATCACACAGAAACTATATTATTTGCAATACAATAGTTTAAGCATATTTCTAGATAGCTTTTACATCTGGAATTAATTCATTTCCATTATTTTATATTTTACCATGAAGTTTATGGCCTACCAGTAAGGTTCTAGCTGGCAGCTTGTGTCTTTCTTTTCTGATGGCTCTGCCTTTTTCTCCCAGCATACAGCATACAGTTTAGTTTTCCACACATAGCTCTGTTCTGCCCTGCTCTGCTTAAAGCAGTTTATTAACCAACTGTATTCACAGCATACAGAGGGGAACCCCACATCACTCCCCCCTCATCATACTTATAGATCCTCCCAATGCTCTCCTTTCTGTCCATGATCTCCTCATTTACTAATGTCATCCAAAGTCCTGTGGGACATATTATGTCTCCAGTTCACATCTTTATCTGTTCTCCTTAAGAATCCAGTATTTTCCACAAGTTTTCACCTCTTATTTTCCTTTTCAAACTCAAATTAATTTTTATCAAACTTAGCTTTTCTTTCCTCTTCTACTTTAAAAACTAAACCAATCTGTAATATATCTTATTTCTATTAAATTTTGTTTTCTCTGTTCCTGGACCTTGACAATCAAATATTGCTTCAGGGTAAGATAGATTAAATTTTCTTTAAATTTTATCAATAAAACTTGTAGTTTTCCTAAATATTTGACTATTCTAATGTATTTTCTTAGTTAAACATTCACAATTTTCTTTACAAATATGTCTATATTTCATCACTTTTCAAATCCATGAGAATGTCAATTATTCCCTTTAATGAAAGTCTCTTAATGAACTCATACATAAATTCACATTCTCTGTCTGTCTGTGTATCTGTGTCTGTCTGCCTATCCTTTCTCTCTCTCTCCCACATCCTTTCCCATTCTCTCTTTGACACAAAGATACGAGGGGGATAAGAAGAAGAAGCAACAAAACAATATGGTTTAACTAGAAACTTTCTAAGTTTTTATGCATCCACCTGTCAAGCCAATCCACCTGCAATGTTTGCCCATCTTTTTCCATCTGTCTCCTACATATTCTTATTAGAGAGAAAATCACACCCTATATGTCCAATTACTGCTTTGTGTTTCTTTGGGCTTCTCCATATTCCAATAGCTAACTGTCCATTTTATCTATCTTACAAGTAGCAAAAATGTGCTCTAATTTTAATTATGTTTTTTAAAAGTTGTAATATCAGTCATCATACATTTCTCAAAATCCAGCACACACACATTCCTTTTCTAGTTATTTCTTCTGTATTCAAAAATATGCCCACAGTAGCTCTTTAACCTTGTATGCCATCCAATTCCCCATCCATTTTGATCTGGTTATTCAATCCATTCAAAATTTATTAAGTATTAATTAGATGCCATTAATTAATATTAACCAATGGCTTGTTAGCTAAATTCAACAGGTTTATTTCATTTCAAGGTGCTTTACTAAATTCCCCACAAGTTATCATTTATTCTAAACTGGAAGCACTGGACTCTCATCCTGCGCTGCTCTTCTTCTTAGTAAACTGCAGCACTCTTCACCAAAACAGCCTCACCTCTGCTCAGGCATCACCTCCTTATTTCTATCTCTAATTATTTTTGTACTTCACACCAATTTGCTTATTCAGAATCTCTTCTTGAATGCTTCAGTCCTGTCTCTTGTTCGCCATGATGAGAATCATATCCATATTCCCATTCAGCAGAACGTTCATTTGTTATTTTACATCTCAACAAGTGGAACACAGTATACCCATCAGAGTGCCAAACTCAGGAAGCTGGAAGTTGCTCTGAAGTTCTTCTCAATGATGTTACTTCAGTTTGTTCATTTCCATTTACTTACAACAGTACCGATGCTTCCATTCAGTCCTCAGGCAACACCAGCATTACCTCTTGCCAAAACTCCTCACTGGCTATGTACTTCTATATCAACTCAGATTTAACCTCTTATGAGATAGAAATCTGGCCATTCTGTTCTTGTGCCTAAAACCTCACAAAGATTTCCCAGTTATGCTAACAGTGAGTTCCTTAACCTATGTTGAAATCTCCAGAGTCCTATATGTGAGTCTCTTCAGTATCTTCTTGGTTAGTTCACACTCTGCCATGAGACCCCATAGGAGTGTGATGCCACTTTGCTAACCATCTTATTCTTAGTGTTCATCAAAACACTACCCGCCCACTTTGCACTAATGCTTAATGCAATATGGCTTTACCAGGATGCAAATGCTTATAACATTTTCTGTTATGATTAAATAGGGAAACACCTCATCAAAGAATTAGAAAAAAGCTAGCAAAGAGTCTGCACTAACAATGGTACTGACATATTGTGAAGGATTTGAGCTAAGTACGAAGCAGAGGACTGGAAAAGCAATGTCATCTTTCCTAAAATATAACTGGACAAATCGCATCATTATTGACCTGAAATAATTTCTGGTTCTTAAATGCTATGTAAAATGAGGAAGAAGAAAAAAATATGAATATTGAATAAGTCAAGAAAGAGAGGAAGAAAGTAGGGACAAAGAGGAATGACCAAGCTTAGAAGACCTTAGATCTCCCCTGTCACTATAAGTACTTCTTTAGAGAAAACAGAAAACTGCTGCACAGTAGAGTATTCAAAAATCAAAAGAGAAGTCATGCTTCCTTTTCTTCTCAAAATTATTTTCTTTCATTACCTTTCATTATAACAGGTCTTGAAAATCACTTTTGGCTCTGAAAACTGAAGGGGCTACTGGTATTCCTGATACAGAAGCATGTTATAATTTCATGCTTTTGCAAACACACACTGTGAGCAATCAGGAGAGAAAGGAAATTAAAAACTAATTCTGCTGGGTTTTTTTCTACTCATTTATTTTATCAGTCATCTCAGCTGCAAACTGAATAACAATCAACAGGACTTGATAGACACACATAGGGAGGCCAGACATCTCTTAAGTCTCCAGAAACATAGAAAGAAATACAAACAAAAATGCTCAGGGGAACTGCTTCTAATTATGCAATCAGAGACTCCATATCCAACATTTCCAGTGAATGTTAATTAATAACCATAAAAATTGTAGTAGATGACACTTACCTTAAAAACTAGAGTGTGCCAATGACAGGGTTTAAGTACATAACACCCCCAAAACGTGAAAGCTAACATGCCCCGCAGAAGACCATGCACTTGGAACAATGGTGATAAGTTAACAAAGTTATCTCTGCAGTGCTAGCAATTTGCCACCTCCGAGGCCTGGGAATTGAGATTATTTACCAGGATCTCATTAGTGTTGTTGAAAAGACTCATGTTACCCATCAGAGAAGAGTTTGTATCTGCTGCTTTTGTGTCTGTGTGGCATACTAAGAAATAGGAGGGGGAGGGGGACACTGGCTTTATTTATAAGTGTGTACAGGTCAGAGGATAAAATGTGCAGTAGAACAAGTTGTGCAGTCGAAGCCCACTGAAGCTCAGGGATGCGGAGATGATGCATTAGCTGCAAGTTCTGATCATCATTATGTACACTATAATGGAGGTCATTCTCAGAGCATCCCCTTTAGGCTGATCACAGAATTTGCTGAGGACTAGTCACAAACTGGGTTCCCTGGGAACAAACTCTGAGACTATCACTGTCTGAAAGAAACTTTGGGGACAAGAAGAATCTGAATCAGAAGGAAGTTACAACCTTACTTAACTGAGGATAGATTCAATGGAGAATTATGAAATCAAACAAGATTTTAGACTGAGACTAGTGAAGCTACCATTCATTTTCACTCTACCCTGTAACATCTATAACTGTTCAGGTACTATACACAAAGGTTTTTTTCAAAAAGAGTGGTTTGTTTGTGGGCTATCAACTACCTGAGTAATAGTATGCAATAACCACTAATACACATATTCATCTGCTCGAAGAACTTTGTAGCCTCAGCACACAGAATACACAGTAATATCTAATGAAATCATACATATCAATCATATCAAAAATCAAGCAACTGTATGATCTGTCGAGATGTTTAAGGGGTAAATTACGTTTTCTTCTCCTATTCCCTCATCAATCACACTCAGAGATTTATTTATAAAGCTGAGTCTTATATTCTGTATCTCACTGCAAATGGTGTGATATTTGAGGGTAGACTACCAGGAAGATGCCCCTTTCTAAGCAAAATACTCCAAAATATACTACACAGCCATATTTTGTTATTCTAAATTGCATTAAGTTTGTGCTATTACTTAGCATTTACCTGAACTGCAATTATTAGATTGGTTTATATGCTTGTTTTCTAATAATTAGTGAAACCATTATTTTATAATTTTATTCAAATAGAATTGATCATGTTATAGCTAGTTATTTTAGAGTTAAATTAGACAAGTTTAATGAAATATAATAGGTTGAATTCTCCTTACTTATTTTAACAAGCCTTGCTTTTTTCTGCTTTCCTTATTTATCATTTTAGCTGACAATTTTATATACGTACAGAATGAATTCTAATTATTGTCCCTGCTCTCACTTCTCTTATCTCCTTGACATTCTGGTCAACAATCTCCATTCCCAAATCACTATCCGTTCTTTTTTTTTCTTCTCTAGAGTCATGGTTTTGGTTTTTGTCTTTCAGTCCATTTATTTGGACCATGTCTGCCCATGTAGCTCTCTATTGTTTTGGAATTGTTTTTAGAGCCCACCTTTTAAATACAAAATCTAAGTTTTAGGGAAAATACAACTATCACCTTTTATTTTTCAAGATCTCTATTTGAAGTATGCACTTGGCTGAACTTTTAAAGTTTTTGGCATCATAAATACTGTTCCTAGTCTGTTGCAAAGGATAGTTGTAAGCTTATGAGGAAATGAGGCATTTTAATTATTTTACTGTCTTCTAAATCTTTAATATATTCTGATTGAAAATATTTTTTTAAGATTATTTGAGAACTATACTACTTTTACTTAGAAGTTGAGTCCTATTTCCACACACTCTGGGCTTGACTGAAAAGCAACATGAATGTTTACTTGGGGGGGAGATGAGACAGGGTTTCTCTGTGTAGCTTTGGATCTTGTTCTGGAACCCACTTGGGAGGCCAGGCTAGTTTCAAACACACAGAGATCTGTCTGCCTATGCCCCCTGAGTACTGGGATTAGGCATGCACCACCAACGCCCAGCTATGAATGGCTATTTTTCATTCACATGTATTTCACCAGTGTAAATTTAAGTAGACAAGAGTGAAATAAACATTCAATGGAGGATTTGCAGGATTAGTTAGGAAACTAGTTGTACAAATCCATCATGACGTCACTGGAAGTAGTGGCTGGCCACCACATATCACTGGAGGACCTTAGTTCTGGTACTATTTTGACAGTGATATGTGTATTTGGACCATTTCCTTCATATTCAGTTGTGACATCTTTAAATTATGAATATTAAAACATATGGCATCTGTCCTGGCTACTTTTCTACTGCTTCAATAAAATGCCATGACCAAGGCCACTTATAAAAGAAAATGTTAATTTGGGCTTACAGTTTCAGAAGGTTTTTGTCCATGATGACAGAGCTAAGGCGAGGTGGTAGAAACAGCTGAGAGCTTACATATTGATCCATAAGTAGCAGGAAGAGAGGGGAAGAACTTCATAGCACACACTGAGAACAGTGCAAGTCTTTGAAAACTTAAAGCCCATCTCAGTAACACATCTCCTTCAATGCTACACCTTCTAATCCTTCCCAAGCAGTTCCAATAAGTAGGGTTCGAGTACTCAAGTATATGACCCCATGGGGGGCCATTCTCATTCAAACCACCACAGCAGCCAAAGTGCTTAGATTACTTACTGCAGTTCGTTGTCAATTCTCTGTGAACAGAACTCAGGAAGTTACTGAAAGAGTAAATTTCACAGATATATACTGTAGATGTAAGTCACAAAATGATCCCACACCAGTTTGGAATTATGATTAATAAAAAGGTTATTTATTTAAGGGGAAAAATGTACAGATCACTGTCCTAGACAAAAGCCCTCTGCATGACCAGGAACAGAGTCTAGTAGCCAGAAGAGAGACAGCAGGGCTACCACTGCTTTTGAAAGCAAAAGAGACCATGCCCAAGTGGGCTGGTATCTTAAAGGCTATAGGCTGAAGGAGCAAAAGGAGCTCATGCAGCACCTCCCCCTTTTGTTTAAATAAGAGAGTTCCAAACCTGATACAAAACAATATACACCAGGAACAGATATCAAGTATAAGATTAGAATTACAATCAGCATA
>LOJH01049505.1:507-16329 GCA_001685095.1 Ellobius talpinus
ATCTATCTATCTATCTATCTATCTATCTAATCTATCCATCTAATTAATTGTGTATGTGTGTGCACACACGCATTCCTGTGTGCTTACCACTGCACACACATGGAGACAAGAGGTCAGGTTGTAGAAGTTGGTTTTCTATTTTGACCTTGTGGATCCTGGGGATTGAATTCTAATAGACAGGCTTGGCAACAAAAGCCTTTACCTGTTAAGCTATCTTGTTGTGTCCCTATTTATTTATTTACTGAGACAGGGTCTCCCTGTGTAGTTCTGGCTGGTCTGGAACTTGCTGTGTAGACTAAGCTGGCCATGAACTCAGAGATCCACCTGCTTTGCCTCCTCAGCACTGGGATTAAACATGTCTTCTCAGTGACCACCTTCATGTCATTAAACTTCCCCTCTCACTTCCAAGGAAACATCTCATGTCCATTTTAAATTAATTATATACAACTTTGCAAGAGTGTTTTTTATTTTAATTTTGAAAACTTTGTTCATTGTCAGATTGGACTAAAAACAACTTTTGACCCTTAAAATTTTTAAAATAATTTATCACACACATACACACGATATGTACTTTGATCATCTATCCCTATTATCTTATCACCCCCATTCTACTGAACCCCACATCTTTCCAAGTCCCCTTCCTATTTTCATGTCATTTTGTTTGTGGCTCTCACTGCTTTTAGTTAAAGCTGGATTAACTAAACATGAGTGTGTGTGTGTGTGTGTATTTATTCAAGCAGGGTGGCTTACCAATGGCTATAAAACTAAGGACTAGACTCCCATCTCTCAGCCACCATTAACCAAACAGCTTCTCCAGGCAGGATATGGTCTCTCCATTCCGTGATGGAATGCTGGTGGTCCCAGCCTTGTGCATGCAGCCGCGGCTACTGTGAGTTGACGGGGCAGCGGCCATGCTGTGTCCAGAAGACAGCCTTCCATGCACTCCTCACTGTCTCTTGCCTCTCACGTTCTATCCACTTCCTCTTCCACAATGGTCCCAGAGCCTCAGAGCAAAATGTAATCTTTTATTTCATAGATTTCACAATATACGTTAAAAGAATTTAAGTTAGTATGTAAAAATTATGGCATCTTCATATGTCAGGGCCAGGATCCTTTGTTCTTATTCATCTCCTTCTCCCTTCCCTTCCTTCCCCCTCCTTCCTCTTGCTTCCCCTTCTCCATCACAAATAGTTCCCGCTTCTGCTCTCCTATTAGTCTGGTGTATGTACTCTTAAAGCAAGGACAGCCCTTCCTGACTAGTCATTTAATGCTCACATTTGACAGTGTCCTCATCTCTCCATCCGAGGGCCCTTAACTTCAGTCAGCCCCCTCCCAGACAGCCTAGAATTGTCCTGAATTTCATTTCCATCTTCTGTTTTGTTAAATTTCAGCAATTATACATTTTTCTTTTCTGGTAAAGATTTATACTTATATGTTTGCGTGAATGTATGCCCCTGTGTGAAGGTGTATGCGGAGGCCAGAAGAGGGTGTTGCATTCCTGATAGCTGGAGTTACAGGCTGTTGTGAGCTACCCTGTGGGTCCTGGGAACTGATTGCGGGTCCTGAGGTAGAGCAGCAAGTTCTCTTAACCACCAAGCATCTTTCTAGACCCAGACTTTATTGTTAATACTGTTTTAAAAAGCTGACATTCTCTTAGCTTTCCTTCTACATTTATTAGCACCACAGATAATCTTCCTTTTAATAGTTTATATCTTCAAAAAAAGAAAACATGAAATGATCTCATTTCTTTTGTCTAAGATACACCTTGCAGAGTTTCCTTTAACAGGGATCATGGTCATTGTAAATTCCCTTGGCTTTTGTTTCTCTGATATCTCTTTGTTTTAGGTTTTCTTTTTCTTTTTTTTTCCTCCACAAAGGATATCTCACCGAGTAAACAATTTTGTTTTGAGAGTTATCCCTTCTCAGAACTTTGAAAATGCCATTTCTTAGTCTCTGGCTTCTTTTGCCTTAGATCTTTCATTATTACTGTTTAGAAGCTATCTGTCAAAATAATTGTTTCTTGGCAAGCAACATTTCAAAAATATATATCAGGCTGCATAAAAAATTCTCATTGCTGTTAGTTTCAACAGTTTCAATATGATATATCCAGCTGTATGTTTCTGTTTATTGTCCCTGGAACTTGTTAAGCTTTTGGATCTATTTATGCCTTCTACGGATCTTAGAAAATCCGTAGAAAGTAACCCTATTGAAAGTTTTAGCTTTTGTATTGTGGTCAGCTTCCCATCACATAATGAAATACCCAAGGTAATTTACATATAAAGAGAAACGGCTTATTTCTGCTCATGGTTTTAAGATTCAAGTCCACGTTGGGTAGATCCACTCTTAAGTTTCTGATGGGGGAGTCACAAAAGACCGTGGTGGGGAGCATGCCATGGAGAATTCTGCTCACTTTGTGACTGGAAGAAGGAGAAAAAGAAGAAAGGACAGGGGTCCCAGGGGTCCCCTCAAGGGCTCAATCTAGTGGCCTGAGGACCTCCCCCGAGGCCCTACTCCTGAAGTTCCATAGCATCTCCCAGCACTAGCACACTGGGATCAGACTGAACAAATAGACCTTGGGGAGACATTAAAGACAACATACAACACCTGGTTCCTCTGTTACAGTGGTTCTCAACCTGGGGTCACGACCCCTTTGGGCGTTGACTGACTCTTTCACAGGGTTTACCTAAGACCATCAGAAAACACACATAGTTACTTTACAATTCATAACAGTAGCAAAATTATAGTTATGAAGTAGCAACAAAAATTATTTTATGGTTGGGGGGGTCACCACAACATGAACTGTATTACAGGGTTGCAGCATTAAGAAGGTTGAGAACCACTTCTCTATTATGACTTTATGGATATCTAACTAGAAATGTATGAGAAATTCCCATTTTGTCCTCAACTCACCTTTTCACATTTTCTTTTTGAGCTGCATTTCATATAATTTCTCCTTCTCCTTCTTCTTCCTCTTTCTCNCATAACAGTAGCAAAATTATAGTTATGAAGTAGCAACAAAAATTATTTTATGGTTGGGGGGGTCACCACAACATGAACTGTATTACAGGGTTGCAGCATTAAGAAGGTTGAGAACCACTTCTCTATTATGACTTTATGGATATCTAACTAGAAATGTATGAGAAATTCCCATTTTGTCCTCAACTCACCTTTTCACATTTTCTTTTTGAGCTGCATTTCATATAATTTCTCCTTCTCCTTCTTCTTCCTCTTTCTCNCAATGGCAGAGTCTCACTGCGTAGCCCTGACTGGCCTGTAACTTGTTATATAGACAAGGTCGGCCTTGAATCCCCAGAGATCAGCCTGCTTCCCCAGTGCTGAGATTAGCAGTGAGAGCCACCGCTCACACTTTGGTTTCTAACTGGTTATTTTGTACTTCATTCACTTCTGGTTTTGTTTTTTTTTTCTATTTAACACATCAGCTGAATTTTAAGTTCACTTGTATTTTTCAGCTCAAGAAATTCTGTGTGATTCTCCTAAAATCCCATCTGTATCCTGATTTTTCTTCATGGAGAGCCCTAAGAATTTCCTTTTATTTCATTAATGACCTAAGAGTTGTTTTAATTCATCTGGTATTTGTGAGGGCTACTCAGAGCCCTGATCTGTCCTATTGTCAAAAGTGCTAAGGCACCTCCCCTTCCACTCTTGGCTGGAGTGTAAAACTACCTGAAGAAAGCTTCCAGAGTGACCGAGAGGATAAATATTCCTTGCATATTTATTTTTCTTAGGGTGATTGTGGAGCCACTGGGCCGTCTGGAGAGAAAGGGAGCAGAGGCAGTCGGGTAAAGTATGAGCGTGTCTTTACTGTTGTATGGCTAATGCGCACACCGACACCAGCAGTTTGGGCTGTGGGAAGGAAGTGTCTGGTGGTTTTACTTGACACGGAGTGTGAAAGGCAGCTCACGTTAGATGACCCTTGGAAGGCTTTCCTTGGGACCTGAAGGACGGAGATGAAGCAAGTTGCATGAATCTAGGACCTGTGCTTTGAATCGTGAGCTTGTCACCCTGTAACTCATAAACTACTCATGGGACCCTGGCACTGACGACGTGGTCTCCCACCAGAACTCTTTAGTCTCAGTTCAGATGTGTCCCTGCAGACAAACTGTACCACCTTCTGCCCCCAGAACATCCCTCATGCTTGCCTGCCCCTGTGACTTTGCCCATGTTGGGTGCCATGCCTCCCCCCCATGCCTTTTCCATGATTACATCTTCAGTGGTCATTTGAATATTAACTTGTCTTTAGCTCTCTAGTTCCCTTTCCTTGTGAGACTTTTCTGGGGAGATGTGAGCCAATGCTTCCTTATCCCAGATGGAAACCAAGGACCAACCAAAGTAACTATTCTCCCAAGTCCAGCTTAATGATGATAATAAGTCATCTTAATGATGAGTTCCTTTGAGTTACTTGCAAGTGTCTGAGTGAAGGGTTATTTAGGGGGTGTGCATGACACAAAAGAAGCTATCACTGAAAAGGCCACCAGAGCATGGGTGGTGACTCACAGAACCTGGAACCCTGAACTCCATGCATGACTGGCAGACAGTTGGACAGGTCAGGTTGCAGAGTCTCCTCAGGCAGCTGGCTGGTTAGAGCATTTCCTTTCCCCATGTTCTTTACTGCCTCCATAACCTTGGGGAAGCCTTGCGAGTCTTAGATGTTTCAGGAACTTCTTGAGACTTCTGAGTTGCTTGTGTCCTGAATCTAAGGTAGCGTCCTCCAGGATAAAACGTTTGAGCTAAGGGTAGTTGTTATACAAAGCTCCACTATGCCAGTTTGGAGGGATCTCTCTCTTCTCTGTGTCTTTGATAGGGATTACTTACTGTCTCCTGTACTAGTTTTAGTTCTATACAGGGGAAGGGAGATATCTGCTGCATGTACTTCACGTCCCCCATTCTGTGCCCATGGCAGACACTGCTAATTGAGCACAGACTCAAACTTAGCTGGAGAAGCCATCTCAACAAAGACTTGGAGTTGGTGTCTAGTAATCATTAGGTTTGCAGAGGAGGCTAAATTTATTTACTTGTCATTGTTTGTACTTCTTGTAGATTAAAGTGGTGCTTTTATTTCTGGGGTGCATAATCAATGGTGTGGACCAGCTTCCTGAGACATGAAAGAGAAGGGAGCCTTTCTTTAGGAAGGCTTACTTCCCAATTAGAATTCCAAGTAAATACTAGACATTTGTAGGTCAGAGTTTGAAACCTGTAGAGGGCACTCTGCTTCCATAACACAAAAAACTTTAAGTTTCAGTTAAATTGGGGTGAATATAATAAAGATCTGCCAGGGACCTCCTACCCATGGGGCATTTTGTTATCCACAGGGAGTGGTTCAAAGATAAATGAGTTGTGGCTATGACCAACACAGGGCTATTACCACGTGTAGGAAATAAAGTTTGCAAAGGGCTATAGTACAAGATACAGCATGGTAAAGGGTGTGGAATGGTGCAAATAAAGAATTACTGGGACACAGCTGAGGAAAATAGTGTCTTTCTCCTTCAGTCACCAGTATCAACTGAGCATCTGTTAGAATCCAGACATAACTTAGAATGGGTGGGACTTTCTGGTGCATTCAGGAAGGCTTCCTCCATGAGCTGAAGGTGTGATGAAGTATAAAGGTTAGATAACTAAGAGGTCAAGATGGCTACCATTGACCTTGAGGCCCTGTGGGGCACTTGAGCAGAGACTGAAGGATAGAGGGGACCCTAGCATTCCAGGGACCATGAGTAATTGTGGTATTTTTATTCGGACCTCACTGAGGGGATGGGAGAGAGAGACACTGAACCAGGGTATTCTAGTCAAGAAAAAGTCACAAGGAAAAGCATAGAGTTGGAAAACTTCAGGGTGGGCGTGAGGATGCAGGAATAGCAGATGAGTCAGAAAGACCGAACGAGCAGGAGGCTGTCCTTAAAGGCAAGCTGAGGTCAATTCAGTGCCGTTTCCCCCTGGCTTTGTAAGAATTAATTAATTAATCAATTAATTCTTCTCTCGTATATAACATCCTAACTGCAGTTTCCCTCCCTACTCTCCTCCCAACCCGTCTCTCCCATGACTTTTGTTTTTCTTCCCTCTGAGTCCTTAGGGGCTGTTGGCTGTTTCTGGGTAAGGGAGGCATCATTGAGGCTACAGGCATGGGGAAAGACTCTGCAAGCTCATTGTGCAAGCTGGAAAGGGCTTGGGAGGAAGTATGATAGACCACAGTAGGAACGCTGTGCCTGCCTCTGTACTGAACATTTTAATTTTTCATTAAATCCGTAAAACAGCCTTATAAGGTTACGTCTAACCCTCCTGAGCACTGGGTTCCAGATATGTATCCATAAGTGTATCTGTAATCCTGCCCCCTCCTTCCATCCATGGGATCTTTCTCTGCCAACCCTACCCAGATGCATGGTGGGTAAAGCAGAACCCCCTTTGCTGCAGATTCCCCCCCCACTGTCCCACTCTGTGTGATTTTTTGCAGAGCATGGGGTGGGTGTTGCATGAATTTAATTGGTCTTAATAATAAAAACCCAGAGTCAGATATTAAGGGGTGAAAGCAGAGCAGCCAGCCACTAGTTTTTCGTGTCTATGAAATCCTCAGACCAAATTGGGCATCCTGTCCGTACAAAGTTCTCAGACTGAATCCTGAGCGCCTGTCTCCTCCCGCCTTATATTCTTCTCTCTGCCCAGCATATCCCTCATGGGATTCCAAGTGCTAGGATCACCTTTGAGTAAGCTCTGTTTCTCTTTTAGACTGATTGTTCTGTAGCCCAGGGTGGCCTTGAACACACAGAGTTCCATCTGCCTCTGTCTTCCAAGGGGTGGAATTAAAGATATGTGTGCCACCTCTGCCTGGCCTTCATGGCTAACTAGTGGCTTAGCTCGACACTCTGACCTAAAGGCAACCTTTATTTGTTAGAGCACAAACAAAATACCACCACAGGGAGGTAAAGACCAGGGTCTGAGACAGCAGGGAGGCCTGAGTCCTGGTGTATGCAGAAGGATTAACTCCTGAGATGTGAGAGCCCCACATCGGGAGGATTTCCAGGAACATGTTAATGTCTACCTCTCAACCTTGCTGCTGTTTTGACTGGGAATATGTTAAACCGCTCTTGAGATCTGCTCCCCAGTTCCCCTCTTACACCTTTGTGAGCATCTAGTGGTTTTATAATGTGGTTCACTTTTCATTTTTTTCCCTTGTGATTTAAGGGTTTGACTGGACTGCCTGGACAAGCTGGACATCGTGGGGAGCCTGGACTGAGGGGCGATCCCGTAAGTAATGGCTGTGGGTTTTCTGTGCAGAGGCAAAGGCTGATCTAGTGTTGGTTAACGAGGTGCCAGCTCAGTCTGTCTTTATGGCACTGTGACAAGCTAGAGATTTGAGAAGCACACCGTCTCAGAGAGGATCCCGCTGTGGAAAGAGGGTGGGGCTGTATTTGGATCAGGTGTCTATGATTATTGAGTAAACAGGTCTGGGCAATGGAAGGGTCCTTCTTGGTCCCCTCTTCCCCTTGTTCTTCTCTTCTTTCTCCTTCTCCATTCTCACCTAGTGCTACAAATGGAACCCAGAGTCTTGTGCATGCTCTGTTACTCTGCCCCTTTTGTTTCCTCAGGGGGATCCTGGGATTGATAATTTCATCCAAGGCCCCAAGGGAGAGAAGGGAAGGCGTGGACGTCAGGTAAGATGGATGCAGTTTGCATGTGGGGACTATCGCAGATAGCAATGACCACATGCTCTTTCAGAACAATTGGACATGTTGGTTGAATCCGACAGGACACCAAAGAGCAAAGCCACAGGACTCTCATTTTCCAGGACACAGGTGCCCTGGCTGCCAGCCTCCCTGTACTTCCTTGTCCTTGAGTTCTTGTCACACTATTTCTTTTCCTTACAAAAGTCCCTGCTCCCTTACTCGACGCTAATAGCATCGTAAAGGTGATCTTAAACCTCTTTCATCTTCGGTTTCTTTTCTAAAATGAAAGCATCAGACTTAGAGAGGTCCAGGCTCTTCTCTATCTTGAATTTCCCTGCTCCTGGAGGGCAGTGTTGATTTAAATGTCCTTATGCAGCTGCCTTGCTTTCCATCCTAGCCAGAGCTGACTGGTGTGACTGGTGACAGACAGTGGTAAAGATGGGCTCCCCGTCTCATCCTGGAGACTGGACCTAACATGACAGAAGACATTGCAGAGGGAAGAGAGAAGGTCAGCCTGACGGATGCTAGTGTCTTACAAGGCAGCTTTAGATGTTTATGTCTCAGACATTAAAATGCATGATTCTGAAAAATGACTAAAATTATGAGGGTATCAGTTCTCAAATCTCACCTTCCTAAATTCTGGTCAGAAGGTCTACATAGCAAATATTTGGGTTGGAAGGAACCTTCATTTACTTGGAATTCCAAATTGGGATCCCTTGACAAACCCTAGGGCACTGGTTCCCCTCTTAGAGTGCGGTCAGCCAGAATTCGTGTTATCACGTCTAGGTCCTGAGTGAAACTCATCTTGGGACAGTCATTTTTATGTCACTGCGGGAAAAATTCTCATCCTGTCATTCATTACAATTGTATTGAACAACTGAGTTGTTTCCCTCAGTGAGCTGAGATCAGAGAGCCCTGTGAATGGCCACGCTCTGGGATTGAGCTAAGCACACAGTGAGGAATCACCCTTAACCCCTGGACCTCTGGATTCTCATCTGGAAGATGGGAAGGGTAGAGAAACCATCAGTCTGTGAGTCATTCATTGGTTGTCATGGGAAGAAACATCACGATTGCAGCATCACCATGGAACGCTCTAGCTGTTAGGAAGGGACCCCAGGCTTCTGAACACACTGTTCAGGGTGGTGACCACCACAGCTCCACAGCTGTAGTGAGACCCTCATGACCACAGCTCCCGAAGGCCTCCATCCCTGAGTCGGCCTGTTAATCTTGACTCCATTCCTGTATTGTGTGTGGATCAGAAATTGTAACTGTTTCAGATAGTGCCATATTCGATTGGATTTTGTTTCCTGTGGCTTCTCCTCCTACGCTGCGCTCAATGAAGGCTGTTAATGAGATATGCTTTGACTAGACTAGTGACAGAAAATCACTCCTTTGCATACGCAGTGCATGCCGATAGTACAGGCTGCCTGCGATTAGAAGATAGACCTCCAGGGGGCAGTCTTTCCTTGCTAGTATTTCTGAGAGGCCCTGGGATCAGTGTCACAGTTAAGATGGGAAAATTCCTCGGTGAAACCATGTTTCCAAGCAAGAGAAATTGTATTTCATACCTCTTATGGGGAAGGAATGGAGAATCATTTGTGCAGGTCACAAGTGTGAAAGCGATCTCTCTCTCTCTCTCTCTCTCTCTCTCTCTCTGTATTCATATATTCCCATGCATGTAGAGGTCAGGGGTTGACATAGGGTATCTTCCTCAAAGCTGATCATGGATCAAGAGCAATACTTAGCTCCAATTATGATTATTGCAGTGATTTTTAAAATAATAAAAATGAGAATGGGAATGTGGCTCAGCTCGTAGAGAGCTTGCCTAGTACACACATAGTCCTGTGTTTGAATCCTAATGTGCACGAGCTGGGCATGGTAGCGCATGCCTGTAAACACAGCACTTTTGAGGTGCAGGCAGGAGGGTCAGAAGTTGAAGTTCATCCTTGGCTCCATATTGATTTCTAGGTCATCCATATTATATACATGAGACCCTGTCTTAAAAAAAAGTAAAATATTGAGATAGTCAACATCTAATGATAAGAGATCACTTATACTCAATGTTTCTTTCACATGGTGCAGTTGTGTTAGGCAATGAAACATAGCAAAGAGCACTTTTTATTTTTGTTATTTGTTTTTGAGACAGCCTTACCATGTAGCTCAGGTTAGCCCCAAACTCATTGGCTACCTTCCTGCCCTAGCTGTCTAAGTTCTGGACTTCTAGGCATGAGCTGCCATGCCTGGTTTTCTGCCGAGGGTCCAGCCTTCTGCAGGTCTGGGAATGAGATGCAGAGTTGGTGAGAAAAAACACAGACTTCTGAGGGATAAAAACTTCTTTTTTAAAATTATTCTTTCTGTTGCTCGTTCTACTCTATTCTTTGTCCCTTCTGTTTTTGTACCGATGTTTCCCTGCTGGCTTTTTCCTGATATCTTCCTTCTACCCTCTTTATTTTTCCCTTACAGCTCATATGCACCAGCACAATCGTTCAAGTAGTATAAAAATTACAGAGTGGCTGCATTCTATTTTTAAGTGAATGATTACAATGAGTACAAGTAAAAAACAGCATATTTCCCATTTCCCTTACATGATTAAACATTTTCCATATTACAGGTGAAAAACAAATTATCCCCAAGAATGCACATACAGTTAAACATTTATCTTTTAGACTTCGCCTAGATCAGGAGCCTTGCAGCCATGACTGTTTCCATAGGCAGCAGTTTTTATAATTGCCAGAAAAGCAGGTTACTGGTCTCCCTTTTCTCATTTCAGGATCCTGTCCGATTATCTCAACTAACCATCCAATTACTTGTCTTCTACTCACACGGAGTCAATTATTTAAAGCTTTGCTTTAGCTATGATGCACATTGAAACCTGTGAACACACATTTTCCAAAATCAGAAAGAACTTGAGCTAACTCCTGGGATTCAATTGTTTTCCTTAACCATTAACCTAAAAGCATTGTCTGTAGGACTCCTCGAGAGAAACTCATAAGCCAAGCTGTATGACAATCTCTTGATCCTGTTTTCTACCCTCTGTAGCCTTTGCTTCATCAGGGATGAGGGCAACATCTTATCCTATCTTTAATTTTCTCTATAAACTAACCTCTATCATAACCCTTTACTACGTCTGTTAAAAACTCATCATCACCAAAATTCTATTTAGACTAACACTGTTATTGTATAACATCTTTGCTTTAGTTAAACAGTACAGCTTAAGAGAATCATCTTCATAATAATCCACAGATAAAAATGCCCGGTAGAACTGGGTATTTCCGTGAGATAGTCACACTACACTAAAGGTAGTGGGGAATCCCCCGATACCATACAACATGCCAGAAACCAGAGAAAAATGGCAGTGGGAAACATATAAAGAAAGGCGCAGCCTTTCACACATCAGTGTGAAAGATTCACACATCAGTGCCTTGCATTCTGGTGGGCTGATCCACTGAAGTCAGTTGCCAATTCCTGCTCCTCTGAAATGGACACCAGCAGTTTTCTACATATTTTCCTTTCCACTCCCCCTTTTCTCCTTTCTCTCCCCATCCCCTTTTCTTTCTCCTGGGAATTAAAACCGGGACCTTGTGACAATAGGCAAGTACTCTACCCCTGAGCCGCATCTTCAGCCAGACAACTTTTCTCCTTATGGAAAACATCCATGGTATAGTTGTGAGTGGAAAAAACAGGTTTGTAAGGGTGTATTCAACTTGTGACCAAATTTGTGGTTAAAAAAAAGTCACTACCTTTATCACCAGAATGTATGCATTTCTTTCCCTTTGCATTCCGAGTTATTGTCATAGTCCCTGAAGAGCTTGTATGACTTTTTATTTTGAATAATTCAAGACCTATAGGAGAAAAATGTAACTGGAGGAATGAATAGCAGCTATTACTGTATTTGCTTTATATCCGTGTGTATGTGTGTGTGTGTGNTGTGTGTGTGTGTGTGAGAGAGAGAGAGAGAGAGAGAGAGAGAGAGAGAGAGCGTGTGTATGTATATATGTATGTGTATGATTTTTTGGAGCTACTTGAACATCAATTGAAAGCATTACAGCACATTACCTGTAGGTATTCAACAGGCATAGTTTAAGAAAAAGGAAACCACTCTATATTGACACAATAGAGTCCTCACACTACAGAAACGGAATATTTATACATTATTTTCTTTTTAAAAGTTTTAAAAATTGAAATAGAATTATATCATTGCTTCCATCCCTTTCCTCCCTTCAGCCCCTCCCCACTACCCTTCCTCAAAATCCTCCCATGCCCCACCAACTCTCAAGTTGATAGCCTTTTTCTTTACTTATGTATGTGTATACACAAATATATACATATATACATACACACAACCTTCTGAGTCCATTTTTGTCATTTGTGCCACACATACACAATATCATTTTCTGCATACTCCATGGCCATATTTTTCTACTTTTTCCATGTCTTAGTTTGGGCTACTGTAACAGAATACAGCAGACAGGTTGTGTTAAACAACATTTATTTTCACACCAGGCACTGGAAGACTTGGCATGTGATGAAGGCCCAGTTTCTGCCTCATGCATTGCCTTCTTGGCTATCACCTCACAGACAGAGGGCTGGGGTGCACCAATCCCACCCTCAGGACCCAGCTCACCTCCCAGAGGCCCTATGCCCTGATTCCTTCAGATTGGGGATTAAATTCAAACACGCTTCCTTCGGGGTAGCACACTGATGGCTGGCTTTCCTAGTGACAGAGGTGCTGTGCAGACTTCTGGGAGAAAGGTCATTAATGGTGTTGCACAGCGCTGACCCCTGAAGTTTGCAATACCAACTTGCCAAGTAAGATGCGTTCACTGGTGCAAGATTGGCATGAAGTGCAATATTGGAACTGTCAGTCATGGAATGTTCTCTAAGCCTGTTGTTGTTGTCAGGGCATCTTGCCTTTTTATTTTTCTGTAATCCCAGCAGTCAGCACGTTGCTCATTCACTTAGGTGACATTGGCATTCCTGAGCAATTGTTTTGCTACACATTCCCCAGTTAGCACTTGTCTGATTATTTCTCTGTATCTAGATGCAGACTAATTCTTCCTTTTCAACGTATGACTTAGTAATGCTATTCAGGAGTTTGGCTTGTTTTTGGTGATGCTATATCTGACCCCTTCATTAAGCTCACGTTCTCCATCTTTTTCTATTGTGAGTATATTTTCCCTCTTTTCTAATAAATAAATAGTTTGAGGAATGGCACTTACTCCAGGACTGTGGCAGTCTTTTACCCAGTGGCTCCAGCATGTGTCCCAGTAATCATTTGACTATGCTGGTGGCAAAGTGCTGTCTGCTATCAAAGTGAGGTGATAAATCTTTTAGGAAAAAAACTTTGCTGTGTACAGATCTATTATGAGAGGCTTTATTTAGAGTCTTCTCCCACATACAGCCCACTTGAAAAAGAAGTTCACAGAAGCATTTACTACAAACTGTGAGGATATGGAAAAGGTGTAGAGGAGAAAATTATCAATATTTCCATTAGCCGATAGCACTAACATTCGATAGTAATCACTTCCCAGAGGAAGTCAGATAAGATCCTAGGGACTTGTTAAAAATGGTTTTGTGTGTAACATATGCATATTAGATATTCATGTATGTGTGCATTGTATGCATGGGGGAGGTGAGAGGGAGGACATGTGCATGTGCCATGGTACACACGTGATGGTCAGAGTACAACTTGTAGGAGTTGGTTCTGTCTGCCATGTGGGTCCTAGGGATCCAACTCAGGTCGTCAGGTTTGGCAGCAAGCGCCCTTACCTGCTGAGCCATCTTACCAGCCATCCACCTTAGACTTGAGATAGGATCTCTTTGGTGGTTCTGGAGCTCACTGACTTGCTAAGCTGGCTGACCAGCGAGCTCTGGGGATCCATTTTGCCTTTGTCCCCCCAGCACTGGGTTTGCAGATATGTGCTTCTGCTTTTCTGTGGTTGCTGGGGTCCTAACCTTGAATCCTCACACTTATGTCCTAGGTGCTTTTTACCCACCCATCCATCTCCCCAGTCCCTGGAGATAGTGGGATCCATGAGAATGGAGTCTAAAGATGAGGTAGACTAAATTTTCGTGCAGTAGCCAACTTTATTTAAAGCATCAGACAATTTATAGTCTGAGAGTTAATCAAGGTCATATGACAGAGTTCACGCGAGTTCAAGCTGCCTATGATCACAGAACAAGCCTTGCCTGGGAACATTATCTGAATATCAATAGTGAGACAATGGACAATCTGAGTAATCCTGCTCTGTTTACACCTGGGAGGGGCACACAAACACATTCTAAGAACAAAGCTGTGCTTAGAAGGAGCTGAGGTCACAGGACTCTTGTTTTCTTACAAGCCCTCTGAACTCTCCTCACATAGCTCCGTTCTGGGACAGTGTTTAGACACCTAGTATAGTATTTTTCTTTTCAAAAATGAGGAGTTGTCATTTTTCTTTATTTGGGATAAAATTATTCTTTTAAATAATTTGCCTTAAAAGAACAGGACCACACCACACAGTTTTCTACTTTATAAAGCTGAAAAAGATGATTTATCTTTGACTGTTTCATACTTGTGTGTATGGTGTCTTGGCCATGTCCACTCCCAGTTCTCCAAATCCTTCCCATCATGTGCCCTTCTTGCTTTCATGACTTTTTCTCCTTGGATTTGCTTTGGAACCCAGTGGTCCTGACAGTGCTACCGCTGGAGTGTTGACGGGCCTTGCTGGCGTGGATCTCGTATGGGTAACAATATCGGCAGTGAGGTCAGGAATGCAATGGCCATCTCGTATCCAGAAGACATCCAGCATTTCCCCACACTCCTCTCTAGTCTCTGGCTCTTAGATGCTTTCCATCCCCTTTTCTTCACTGCTGCCTGAGTCTTAAAGGGTTGACCTAGACAGTTGTGAGTCTCTGCGTTCGCTGCAGTCCACTGTAGAAGAAGCTTCTCTGGTATGGCCAACAGTAGGTATGTGGGTATAAGCAAAAGCATTTAGAGTACAGTTTGGCAACATTTCCAATTAGCAAAACAACAGTAGTAGGTTGCCTCTAGAGTCATGACTTCCATAGCCATGGGCTTTTGACCAGGTTTACAGAGCCAGTCATGGATTCCCTCCTGAGAGGGAGGCTTCAAATCTAACCGGGAAATGCTTGGTTATCCCCACAACCTTCATCCCCGTATTGCACCAGTGAACACTCTTACTTGACAAGTTGGTATTGCAGAATTCAGAGGTTAATGCTATCTATGTATTACCTTTGATAACTTTTCCTCTCCCAGTGGTCTGCAGGGTAACTTTTGGCGCTATGAAAGCTAGTAACCAAGGGGGAAGTTTTCAGATCATTTCCAGCTTGAGTTCTCATGCCCTGCAATCAAGGTGTGCTGTGTCTTTAGTAATAGGGCTTTATTGTCTAGGTCTGGTGCACGGTAAAGAGCAGTAGTAATAGTCTATGTTGTTTTGGTGGTCTCAAGGGCTTTTCTAACCAATAACTTATAAGGATGTACCCCACATTCGACACTGAGATATACATCTCATAACCCATGTCTTCTGGGGGAAGCACTGTGTCCAAACTCCTTTTTAAAAAATACTTTTAAAAAATTTGCTTACAAAGTAGTTGGTTTTCTATAGCTTTCATACAGCCTTAATTTTGGTTAATGTACCCACCCCTCTTCTCCTGTTCCTCTTGCCCCCATCCTTGCTTTAACCTTTAACCTGAATATTTTTCTTTTCTACTTTAATATTTATACCATCCCCTTACCTCTTAAGTACTTGATAAACTTAAAGTCAAACAGATTTATTATTTATGTTGATTTTTAAGGATCTCCAAGAAATTATACGAAAAGTAAAAATTTATAACAATGTCTATTGTATGATCCCACCTGAGTTTATGAAAACATACATTTATATCTTCTTGAGCATTTAGAAAAATTTTAGAATTTTATAAGAATTGGTTCCCAGTGTCTGTATGTCTTAGTCACTGTTCTATTGCTATGAAGAGACACCATGACCAGGCAATGCTTAGAAAAGGAAGCATTTAACGAGGCACTTGCTTGCAGTTCCAGAGGGTTAGTCCATGTTCATCACAGCAGGAAGCAGACAGGCATGGTGCTGGAGCAGAAGCTGAGAGCCACCTCCTGATCCACAGACAGCAGGCAGAGAGAGAGAGG
>LOJH01049506.1:0-12843 GCA_001685095.1 Ellobius talpinus
AGACAGACAGACAGACAAATAAATAAATAAATAAAACCAGTCTGCCCTCCATCACCATCTCCCTTGTGGTCCCCACAAGAGGAAAAAAAATGTAGGTAGAAAACGATGTGAATGGGTTTCACTGGCTTCTGCTCTGATTCTCAGAAGTCCCCGAGCCCCAGAGCAGGCCCCTTTTCTGCCCAGAATCATCTGCAACTGCCTTTAGCCCACATCCGCCGAGCCCTTTGCTTACCAGACACTGGGGATCTGCAAGATCGCCACTGGCTCTGGCTGTTTTCATTCACAGAATGTCGCACTTAGGAGGAGGCAATGGCCCTTGGTTGAGGCTATGCTTTCTGGAACAAAGACTGGATAAGAAATAAGTTTAATGATTGAATAAGAATTAGACATTCACGATGAAGACCTCTCTTTTCCGAAGAGCAGCAGATCATAGTACGTAGAGAGCCCTGGGGTATCCAGCCATGGATGTCAGTGTACAGAGAGCCCTGTGGTACCCACAATGATCCCCTAAAAAGCCTAGACATTCTGACACTGCTGTCTTCATGGGCTGCCTAGGAACTGAAGCTTGGCCACCGATCAAAAATCTGAAAATAGAAACTGAATCTTGCCTGAAGCCCATTATCCCTCTACTGGCAATCCTTTGTAGGGGGCAGTTTAGAAAGTATCTACAGACATGAATCTTTAAGACAAACTGACCTTATCTGCAATCATAACTGTACCGTTGCTAAGGCTGAATGACAAGCTGGATGACTTTGGATAAGTCGCTTGACCTTTCTGAGCTTCTGTTGGCTCTGTTTCCTTAGATCTAAAGAAGGACATAAAACAATACCTACCCCATAAGACTTTTAGCAGGATTGGAGAGACCTTGCTTTATAATAGATGTTGCGAAGTGAAGTACATTTTTTTAACAGAATCTGTTGTATCCCAACCTGGCCTTGAACATGTCTGGGTACCTGAGGATGGCCCTGAATTTCTGCCCCTCCTACTAATCCCTTCCAGATCTTAGGATTATAGACAGCACACCATGCTCAGTTTATGTGATACTGAGGATCAAGACCAGGGCTTTGAGCATGCTAGGTGACCGCTCAACCAACTAAACTCAACCCCTAGCTCCGAAGAACTTTTAAGACACAGATTATATTTGCTCAAACTTCTATTCATCCACAAGACTGCTCTGAGTGTTTGAGGTAGAAGTTTACAAGTGTATGCCACCTTTGTTCATAGCTTTTTCTATCCATAGATTCCTGGGATTCATAATATAACCAGTTGGCACAAAACCTTTGAACACAAAGTCCTCACCCTTTATTTCTACACCCTTCAGATAGTAACTTGGGAAGCCATAATTCACAAAGCCTGGCTGTGTAGAAAACCTTATTGGGGGCTTGGGAGAGTTGTAGAAAAGTGAATAGCTTACCACTGAGACTGTCACTCTGAGTCCCTTGGAAGCTCTCCCACGTGACTGACTGTTTGCAGCGCTCCCTCGGTCTTACCAAGGAACCAGGTTTTCCAGCTTTCCGGTACATAGCAGACTGACCCTCTCTAGCCCTTCTCCCTCAGCCTTGGCTTTATTTGGAGCTAAGCCAGGGTCTGACTGGGGCATGTAGCTGTCCTACTAGAAGCGCTTTGTTAAGTTGTAGGTAAGTTGTCATCCCACAAAGAGAAGGTGAGTTGTCTTTTTACTGCTACACGTGAAACACTTTGCACATGATCTATTCCACACTGACCACACAGTTACAGCCATGGCTGTTGCTGATGCAAATCTTTTGATGTTCTGGATTGACTTAAGCATATATCAGTGAATGTGTTATAGCTGCTTTAGTGTGGGTGTCAAAGAAAGCCATCTCTAGAAGAGACCTTAGAGATCTAGTGTTTCTCACAGCATGTTTCTTGGAACACCATGCTGTCCATCTGTCTTTAAAGCAGACAAGAAACAAAGGCTCTTTGCTCAATCATATAATGGCATTCTGCATATAGCCTGCTCTTTAGAACATGAAATTCACATCAGACCATCAAAGGTTCTGAGAAGGCCGCAAAAATATAATTATCTAACTTAGGTTAGTCATGTAATTTCTAATCATATGTCCCCACAACATTCTTAGTGTTCATCAAACAAATGTTGCAATTAATATGCCATGACATTGACTTTGGATGATATTAACCTAGATCTAAGCCATCATTTCATAAATTATTAAAGAAACACGGATATGGACCAAAGATCTCCTGCTAAGAAGTGCTCTCTGAGTCAGAAGCAGGAAACAGAATAGGGACTTTGAAGATTGTCAGAGCTTTGGAGATCCCCAATGGTCTTCTTGTGCTATTCATCAACCCCAGTTCATATGACTTAATGGTTTTTGTTGAAAAGAAGAAAATAAGAAGTCTATTCCCCTCTATATTGCTCATGTGTGTTCCCTTCTTACTTTTATGGTTTCTGTGATTACTCCAGGTTATGTACTCACATCTGATAATTTGGAGATGGGAATCATAGATGAGAGAGAACATGTGGCATTTGTCTTTTTGAGTCTTGGTTGCATCACTCAATATAATATTTCTGTTTCTATCCATTTACCTGCAAATTTCATAGTTTCATTTAAAGGGAGGGGAAAATGATGTAATTATATTTTAATTTTAAAATTCAAAAAATTTATAACTTCAAATTACCTGTAAATAAAATAAGAATTAAATCAAGAAAGAAAAATAGATGATAGATAAATAGATAGATGAAATCAGGAAGTCACTTTCTGTACATTCTACTTCTCTTTCAATTGATACTAATTAGGTTTCAGATCCCACGCTCAGACTAAAATTGCTCTTAGCAATGTTGCCAATTACCCCATGGCTTAAAAATCCAAGGATTAAAAAAAAAAGATTAAAAAAATCCAAGGATTACGTCTCCATCCTCAGCTCCCATGATGTAATGGCAGCATGCAGTATGATTGACTATTGCGTTTTTGCGGAAATATTTTTATTTCCTCATTTCCCATAACATGGTGGCTTTCTAGATTCCCCTCCCCCGGCCAGGATTTGTTGGGGCTGCTCTTCACTGCTGCTATTTGACTAGTTTCTTTTCTGAACAAACTGTGTAAAGACTTTGTTCTTTATCTTGGAGCCATTGAAATCTGATTTTGGTAATCAGTTTATAGATGGACAGAGATTTCTTTAAATGTGTCAAAATAGGAGTCTCTCAGTCTTAGCTGATGGTCTATATATTCATGTTGGGGCCTCCCTTCAATACTCCAGCAAGCACGCATTCCCTCTGCTTTGGCTTTCACCTCCTGCTTGCTAAAGGTCACACCTACCGTGGAGTGTGAGTGGGACTGAGTGGGCAGGGACTTTCGTAAGTCTCTGCATAACCTTTTACATGGACGTAGCCTTCTAGACTCCCACATGTCTGTTGAGCCACTTAAAGGCCTCAGGTGGACATTTGATGTCTGGTTAGCCCACTGTATGCCTTGAAACTTATATATCACTTCAAGAAGCTATTTGATCAATCATTCACTGCTGGTGACTGTTTATGTCAAATGCTTATGGGAATAAGAATGCTCTGAGCTAACGTGCCACTGTCTTTCTTCCTGATTATTGCAATGACCTCCTGTTTTCTCTTGATTTCATTCTTGTTCTCCTAGAATTTATCCAAACAGCATTAAAAAGACATCCAATTAATATTTTACTACTGGTTAAACTGTCTAGCACCTTTCTTTCGGAGAAAATTCACCTTTTCTCCTATGGCATCCCAGGTTCTACGTGATGCGGCTCCTGCCTGACCTTTGACTTCCATTCATGTTTCCCCCCTGTTGGATCCTAAATTAATCATTTTATTGATTTCTTCTGTGGTGACTACCTCCTGCCTGGCTTCTCAGATCTTCGCCACTGGTAGCATTAAAAGTCCTACATCTCTTATTGTTGGAGGAGGTGTGTCACTGCAGGTGGGCTCTGAGATTTCGAAAGGCAATGCCATTCCAGTTAACATTCTCTTTCTCTCTCTGCCTCACGCTTGTAGATCAGATGTGAGCTCTTAGCAACTGCACCCATGGCATGCCTGCCTGCCTGCTACCATGCTCCCTGCCATGATGCCCATGGACAAACCCTCTGAAACTGTAATCAAACTCAACAAACTCTTTCTTTCATAAGTTAAAAAAAATCCCCACATCTCGGCTATTCATCAGTTCCTGATACACTAGTCCAGCTGGCCACCCTACTCCACGCATACTCACGTACAGTATTGTTCTCTTCATTTTTCCTACATTTGGTTTATTTTCCAGTTAATCGGGTTTATAGATTCTTTTTGGAGCGAGGCTTCCCTGAACACACAATTGACAGTAGGGTATCCCTCTTTTACTCTCCTATAATTCTCCACTTGTTAGTTTTGTGCAATCTGTACTAATTTGTACATTTTATTTTTTATTTCATTGCATGCCTTCTCTACTATACTGTAAAATTCGTGGCATCCTTATTGATTCATGTGTTACTCACACCCGCATAACACATGAGTCAAACCAGAAGCTTAGCTACATACTGGCTAAGTGAGCAAATGAAACAATGCATGCTAAAGCCCCATAGGTTAACCGTCCACTTGTAAAACCTCTGAAAACTCACCAAATACAGGGACTAACTGTGCTCATGGCACAACCTTGAGCAAGAATTGGGCTAATTGATGCAGCCCTATTCTGTAAATTATAGCCTTATGCAGGTCCAGATTCATGACTGGAAGTCATAGTCCTGACTTGGAGGGGAAAATTTCATGAAAAGTCTGAGTAAAGGTGACAAGAGCCCAAGTGTCCCACAAGATGGAGTACCTGTATCTGGTGAACTGGGGTTCCTTCGTAAATAATTTTTAAAAATACACTGAAAAGCTGAATGTGGTAACACACATCTGTAATCCCAGCCTGGGAAGGTGGAGAGAGGAAGATCAAGAGGTCAAAGTTATCTTTGGCTACATAGCAAGTTTTAGACCATTCTGAGCTAATGAGATCCTGTCTCTAAAATAAAATAAAATAAAATTCACCAAACACACACATGCACACCCTGAAGAAGAGCAATCAGTGAAGGGCAACTGGCCCAGTTGTCTGTGTTCATGGCGTCAAGAGAACACATCTGGAATTCCACAGGCCTGTTTTTGCATTATAGCTCTGCCATTTACTATCTGTGTGAGCCTTTGAGAAGAGCTTCCACTTTCTTGTCTGTAACAGTGAAAGAATCACTCAGTCAATGTGAGTATTAAATAAGGCAGCGTATACCATTCTCTTATTACACAACAAATTTTAAGTAGTAATTACTATTATTGATGCATAATATAATTTGCTTTAATAAGTAGAAAATATTTGGTGAAAGGAAGACTAGCAGAAGTGAAAAAGAGGAGGGGGAGAAAGAGAAGACTTCAAATGGTCAAAATACAAGACACAGTTGAAATAAATTCTCTATGAAACCTAACATTAGCTACAATGTATTCATGCTAATAGCTCATTATATATATGTGTGTGTATATCTATATGTGCATATATGCATATGCACATGTGTATCTATATATGTACACATCTATACATATTCATGTATACATATATGTGTGTGTGTATTGTTAAATTTCTTAGGTGAACTCAAAATGAGTTTCAAACATAATTTTAAGAATGCAGTCCCTTTTCTGGCATCGACCTTTGAGTTTACATCTTGGGTTTTTATCAAAAGATGAAATTGGAAAGGTTCCCAGCTAGTACAGTTGTCCAAGTCCCATGCCAGCCTGGTGAAGGTGTAGCGTGATGAGTAAGGTAATCCAATTGTCTCAGTAGAGGTGTCATCTCCAATGAAACATCAGGGGTGGGGTGGGGTGTTGAATAAGATACAAATAAAGGCCCTGAGAGTTGTGCTTCTGATAAAAACTGTAGAAGTCACTGGCTACAGACCTGTCCTCAAGATGAAAGCCATGAGGACTATGATAACTGATCTCTCTGAACTAGGCATCCAAAGTAGGTCTTTGCTGGAGTAAAGTATAGCCCAGGACTCTGAAGTATCCTAGATAGTGTCTAGGTGGACTGAGTGGGCAGCAAGAGCACGTTGGGCCTGGAGGAGGCTGAGGCCAAGGACCAGAGAAACTCAGTATGGAACTGAAGCAGTTCTAGGTGTCACCACTTCATTTCCTCTGTGAAAGACATCTGAACCTAGGGAAAGCATCTTACATCAATAGCTGTGGAATCTACCTTGAAAAGGAAAGAAAGCTACTGGCTTAGGTTATGTTCGGGTTATGGATGTTTGCAGGTACAACTTGGCTATGTAGTACCAATGGTGACAAGAGTAGTATTAGTTGATAAAACCCATATGCTTGTAGGCCCTGTACTAAGTGCCTATGTCAGCCACCTTGCTTCAGTATTCTAGTACCTCAAGTAGGAGGGAACTGAGATCAAAAGATCTTGTAGTTAGCTGTCAACTTGATACAGCTCAGAGTTATTGGAGGGAGCATCATTTGGGGGTTGGATAGATTATAGTACCCTGTGGGTACATCTGTGGGAGCTTTTTATTGCTAATTAATACAGGAGGCTCTGCCTATTGTGGGCAGTAGTATATCACTAGATATACTATTATATCTAGTAGTGGTGGACCCGGGATGTGTGAAAAGAAAAGCTAGCTAAGCAAGACAGGCGGAGTAAGCCAGGAAAAGGTGTTCCTCCATGGTTTCTGACTTGCTTACTGCGTCCAGATTCCTACCTGAAGTTCCTGCCCAGACCTCCCTCAACGATGAATCTTAACTAAGATGAAAGGAATGTTTTCCTCCCCAAGTTGTTTTTGGTCAGTGTTTTATCACAGCAGCAGAAAGCAAGTTAGAACAAAAGAGCTGAAGTAGTTCTTGTCAAACAATGAAATCTACTTTCAAACTAATGTGCTGTGGAATAATCCTTCTGGACACTGTGAAAATGTGTTGCTCTCATTGTTAATAAAAGTGTAGAAATGAGGCGCTAGTTAGTTCCCGGCCGCTTAGCCCCGGAATAATCACACAAAAACTCTATTAATTAAATCACTGCTTGGCCATTAGCTCTAGCTTCTTATTGGCTAACTCTTACATATTAATTTAACCCATTTCTGTTCATCTGTGTATCACCACGTGGCTGTGGCACACCAGCTAAATTTCTGTCTGGCTCCAGTGGGGCTACATGACTTCTCTCTCCGCCTCCGCCTCCTTCCTCCCATCATTCGTTTAGTTTTTCCCACCTAGCTCTGTTCCCCTATAGCTCTGCTATAAGCCCAAAGCAGTTCTTTATTCATTAATGGTAATCACAGTATACAGAGGGAAATCTCACATCAAAGAAGCTTATTGGTTGATAGCTAGGCAGGATTTTCAGGGCACAGAAGATGCTGGGAAGAAAAAGGGTAGAGTCTCAATTGCTGAAAGAGACCCAGAGAGAAGCAAGATGAATGTGCTATATTAAAAGAAGGTGTCACCACGTGGCGGAGGGTAGATGAGAAATATGGGTTAATTTAAAATGTAAGGGTTAGGTAATAGCAAGCCCGAGCTATGGGTTGAGCATTTGCAATTACTAAGTCTCTGAGTGGATATTCGGGAGCTGCCAGGAAACAGAGAGAGTGACTCAACCCAAAAGCAGGCACATGGCTTGGCCTTCCCAAGCCTAGGCCTTTTTAGACATTTTCAAACAAAATACCCAGAGCCTTTGGTCATCCCTGCATAGTTTCAGATGTGAACCCCAAGAAAACAGTTTAGAAGATCCATTTGGCTTTCTTCTTTACCTCACAAAACCTGCTCGCTGTAGCACTGTATAAACTTGAACTAGGCTTAACAGAGCACCTGGCATGCAATACTGTCAGCTCAAGTTATGCTTATTAACCTTCTTGAGCCTGCTTCACTTGGATAAAAATTGGATTAATGGAGCCAATGCTATCAGTTTCACAGGCCTATTGAAATTGCAAATAAAATAGTAAATATGGAGGACCTTTCACACTGAGGTTAGTAGAATATATTGTGCTACTATCATTAATGAATGTATTTGTTCCTACATGCATTTGTTCATAATGTTTATTATGGGCTGGGGCAGACAGAAAGGTGGGAAGACAGAGATGTTGACAATCTCCTTGGTGATTTTAATAATTTTCTTGTGTGCACCCAGAGGGTGGATATTCTCACTACTATGTCACAGATAAAGTTAAGTAATTTGTCTCAGTTCATGTAGTAAGGCAGAATTAATAATAGGTTATGGTTTGAATCTAAAATGTCCCCCCACAGTCTTATGTTTTGAGTGTTATTTTCAAGACTGTAGTTGTAGTAGGAGGTGTTGTCTGACTGGCAGACATGGGTTACCAGTGGCAGACCTTTGAAAGTTATGCTGGCTTCCTGTTTTGCTATAATGTAAACAAGCGTCTACCTCACTTTCTCCTCATAGACTGATAGACTTCTTGCCATGATGAGCCAAAGTCCCTTTCTTCCCTTAAGTTCTTGCTGGTAGATATTTTGGTCATCCCAGCAAGTAAAGCACATAGTATCTGTGTCGTCATGGATGAGATATGTAATATGTTCATGGTGGGTTCATTAATGGCCCCTGAAATATTTAGGCCACTGTCGACCTGCCCAACGGCCAGTGAGGCTAAAGTTTTGTGGATCAAAGGATATGTCAAGGATTTGTGTAGGGTACCAGGGGAGTCCAGGCATTTGCACTCAAGAGTAGTGAAAACAAAAAACTTTTTATTCCTATTATTAAAGCAAGCAGAGCATGAAGTGGCATTTATAGTTTGCTTAGGTAAACACAAGTATGGTGATGGAATACAGCTGCTGTTATGTCTTAAGTTTAAGTTTCATGTGAAAAGAGCCAAGAATGGGTTTTAGGCCCTGTCTTTCTTACAGCGCATTTTTAAATGCTTTTGTTTTTAAGTATATTTACTATAGTTTATGTAATTGTTTTAGAAGGCCAACTTGTGGGAGGAACAAATCTGAACTCTGTTCTATTCATAGCTTATATCTTTTTGTTTGTTTGTTTGTTTTGTTTTGCGAGACAGAGTTTCTCTGTGTAGCCCTGGCTGTCCTGGAACTCACTCTGTAGACCAGACTGGCCTCAAACTCACAGAGATCTGCCTGCCTGTGCCTCTCACGTGCTGGGATTAAGGCTGTGTGCCACCACCACCTGGCCCTTTACATCTTTTTTTTATATGGGCTCCCATAGACCATAGTCTACTAGCCTATAAGTTACTGCATGTGAACAAGAGAGTTTGTAAATGTGATTATATTAAGGATGTGGAAGTAGGGAAATTATTCTGAGTGTTCCAGACATGGACAGTAGAGGAGAAGGCAACAGCATCACGAAGTGATCACAGGTTGAAGGGTGTGACCTCAAGCTGAGTAATCCTGGGTATCATTAAACCTGGAAGTACCAAGTAAGAGATTTGCTTATAGAATTTTCCATTTAGTGGTACTGATTTTTAACTTTTAAAGTCAAGAAATGTGAGAGAATTTTTTCTTGCTCATTTTTAGCCAACCAAACTGTGGTAATTTGTTGTAACAGCCAGAGGAAATACATACCGTCCATGTCTACCTTTCCTCGACTAGAAAACAGCTCACTTCATAGGCTTGTTGTGAGTTAGTTAGTATATGCAAAGGCCTTTCAAAGCATGCCTTTCGTGTTATAATCCCCTTTTAAGTAGTAGCTATTGTTTTCACAGCCACTAGCGTTATCATTACCAGCGTATTCAGTATGTGCCAGACTGTGTGCTCGGGTCTTTTGATACATTTCTCTGTGTAAGCAGCTGGGCCTAAGGCTCAAGTTCTCTGGGTGTTTTTACATTTAAACATGGTTATAATTGTCACATAATTACCACAAGAGAAGCTTGTTTACAGTCTTCTCGGCTTCCACAGTCAACATTCCGCAGTGTACCTGCTAAGCCAGAAGCCAAGATCCTTGGGAAGGAAGCCTTCATTCGGAGGGCAGGTAGTCCCTGGTGAGGCAGTCCAGCCTCCTCGGTATAGCTCTAACCTCCCTGCTAGACACAGCAGAGTAGAATGCCAACCTGTCCCCTCCTATCCTCTTATTAATAGAACAATAAAATACCATTACCTTTCTTATTTCTACTCTGGGCACCTAACATCTATAAGCGTTCCAGAAATATTAGTTGAATTGCAGAATGCCCCAGGAAGGATGGAAAACAAAATATCATTTCCTAAGCAGAGATGTTGAGCCCCACAGAGGTTATGTATCTATCTATCATGGCGTCAGCACGAAAGGAGCAATTGAAAGGGAGTGCATAGAAGGAATACTTAGAAAAAACTATTTGTTGGGTGGGTAAAGGAGATGGAATCTATAAGGGAATGATAAAATTCCTGGCACTAATTAGTGCAGGAAGCTATTTGCTATCCATCACCCGAATGATGGACAGGTCCATGTAGCTGTGAGACCCACTCAAACGGTAACTGTGAAAGAGTGACGAATGGAAGGTCGAGTGGCTTTTGGTAAAGGAATCTGGTCACTGGTAAGTGATGGCCCAGTCCATGAGAGAGCCAGAAAAATCAAAACCCCAGCTTCTCAGTTTTTTTCTGACTGGAAAATCCAGTATTAAGGAACCGAGGTGTTGGAGTCCTAGCATATGTTAGCATCTCAGACATATAGGAAGATGCAGAGGGGTGGAAAGGGAACCTGGGGGACGTGTGGAGCACATTCAGCCTGGTGAGTGTCCCAAGGCCATCTGGAAAGATCAGTGGAAAGCGGATAAATAGGACTTTTCAGTGAACCTGGCCTTGTTCTTTTAGACCTTCCTTGATCCTCTAAGCCCCCTAGACTAGTGATGCATCTAGTCCTACGCCAGCTGCTTGGTACCCACTGTTCGTTCTTGAAACTTGTTACCATTCCCTTCTTTCCATTGTCAGTGGGTTTGAAAAGTAAAATCTCTCTAACATTGTTTAATTCTTTTAATTAATTTTTTGTGCCACTTCATTTTTAATTATACTTCCCACAGGCCATAAATGAGTTAATATGGGAGATAAATGAATAAAATCTCTGGGGTATTACTGCAGGCTATACTTATCCACTTATGCAAAATTAGAACCAAACTCTATAGAGTCTTCTGAAAGTTCGACTTGACTATAAATTAGAATTAGAAATCATTTCCCCCCCCCTTGGGAGACAGAATTTAATTGCCTGGAGAAAAGTTGGCAAGAGGCAGAAGGATCCTAATTGTTGGTCTCAGATAGTACCAGAAACAGATCCTGGCTTTGTGGGGTTGGCAAGATGGAGGTCATTTGGCCTGGTGGCCTTCAGATGACCACTCACCAGTGTTTCATATTTGTCAAACATGGATCAGGAAGTTTTACCCAGGAAAGCTTGGCCTCTGGAGAAAGCCAGATCTGGCCTGTTTTCCATATCTAGCACTCCTTGACTGTGAGGCCTTGTCTGAGTCATTGAATCACTCAGAGCCTCAGTTTACCCTTAGAAAAAAGTGCAGGGTGATCTAATTGCCTTTTAGAGCTGCTGGTCAGCAAAATGGGGGTGATTCTGGGAAGCTGCTGGGTTCTGCTTGGCAAAGTGTGAGCACCTTACAAGCAATGCCATAGGAACGCCCCAGCAAGAGACTGGCCTTAAGAACCTTTCTCCCCCTATTTCTGTGAGCCCCCAGCTAATATGTGTGGTAGCTTGTTTCCTGGCTCTGTAACCCAACTTTTCTGCAGAAATCCGAAATCAGAAATCCCTTCCTGATATTTTGGTTTTCCCTCCCCTGCACTCTTTTCTGCTCTGGGCATTCTTTTGGTCTCAGAGCCTTTCACAGTTCACCTTCGACTAGGTCAGTTTCCCTCAGTGGAAATTTTATTGCACATAGTTTTAGAGGCTGAAAACCTAATATAAAGGTACCGTCAAACTCGTTATCAGTTAAGAACTTACTATCTCCTTCATAAATGAGCCTTCTTCTGGGTCTCTAAGTGACAAGAAGGCCAAAAGAGCACCATCACATTCCTTTTTTCTGAAGATGTGAATGCCATTTCAGACCCACTACCTCTAAAGACTCCACCTCTTTTTTATGAAAATACATTGCATCATTTACCTCTATTCCCTTTTTGTTTTTCAATTTTCCCACATCTGCCCACTCCTTCTCTTCCTCTTTAAATGTTTTAGTTATATATGCATGCATACCTATATAAATACAGCCTGATGAATCTGTTCATCATTGCTTGTTGGGGCCTTCTCCCCGAGGGAGGGCTAATTCTCCCTCTTGCAGCATTCCTTAGTTCTCTATAATTCTTTGAGGAGGCATGGGCTCATGAGATTTTCCCCTTCCAGGTTGACCTGTCTGATGGTATTGTCTTTGTTCAGGTGTTATTTAGGCAAGTCCTTACCTCTTAATGATGCATTATGGATTCAGTTTCAACATACAAATTTAGAAGAGCCATGACACCCAGCTTCTATGTCCCCAGAAGCCAGAGAACAGATGATGCCGTTCCTATGGCAGCCATGTAGTCCATCCTAGACACTTGCAGACAAGAAGGAAGTTTTACTGAAAATTACTGGGACTAGTTGTCAGTCAAACATGGCTTTGAGTCCTAGGTCTGCCACCTACTGGCTGGAGGACTGTTTGGAAATCATTTAACACCATCCTGACTCTATCTGTAAAATGGGCAAATAATGATGCCACCCTGCCTCACGTGGCTATTGTGGGAACTGAATGAAGCACCTTTTGGAGATGCTTGAAGCCAGGTTTGCTTTGTGCTATATCAACCTTCGGTTCTACTTAGCTGAGCAACCCAAAGGCACGAGATGGTCTGGCTGCAAATCCCCCTGTGAGAATTGATTTTTGTGTCAACTTGGCTGGAATACAGGATGCCCAAACATTTACTTAGGTCTCTCTCTCTCCCTCCCTCCCTCCTTCCCTCCC
>LOJH01049509.1:0-13011 GCA_001685095.1 Ellobius talpinus
GATGGCTAAGGATGTTGAGCATTTCTTTTAAGTGTCTTTCAGCCATTTTAGATTCCTCTGGTGAAATTCTCTGTTTAGATCTGTACTCCATTTTTTTATTGGATTGTTTGTTCTTTTCATGACCGATTTCTTGAGCTCTTTGTATATTTTGGAGATCAGCCCTCTGGCCGATGTGGGGTTGGTGAAGATCTTTTCCCATTCTGTAGGCTGCTGTTTTGTCTTGTTGGCCATGTCCTTTGTTTATAGAATGATCAGCTAGCTTTCTTATACGCCTAGGACCACTGGCCTAGGCACCTAGGGAAGGTGCCATCCACAGTGGGCACCTTCATCAATTAACAATCAAGCCACTCCCCATATTCATACCTACATACCAACTTAGTAAAGATAGTTAATCCACTGAGACTCTTTTCAGTCGGTTCTCAGCAGTGACAACTTGAGTTACTGCAGACTAGGACATGCCCTACCTTGTGTTTTCAGACAAGGTCTCTCACTCAGTCTGATGCTCATCCATTAGGCTAGACTTTCTGGCCATTGAACTCCAGGGATCTGCCTGCCTCTGCCTCTCCCGCACTTCTGTTACATCAGGATTTTCAGTTCACCTTAATCTATCTCCAAGTCTTCACCACGGATGAGTGGGAGGCCAGGATCTGGTGACTCTGTTCCATTACCGAAATGAATTAAAGGACTTATACAAAATCCTCCCCAGCCAAGCCATCAATAACGTGGAAACATGCTCCCTGGGGAGTGAAAATAGATGATGAACATCCTGTGTGGGGAATGACTCTAATTAAAAGAGCCATCTTCTCTGTCAAGCAATGGCTGCAAAGCTGCTCATCAAATCTTAGCAAGAGCACGCCTGCCACTTAGTGTCCAATGTATGAATAACACTCTCCGGCATTCAGCGTAGACCATTTCAGTTTTCTCACAGCTGAAGATCAGGGTATAGGGATAATAAGGAGTGGCGTTTCTACTTTAAATCTATAAAAACACAGACAGTCACACCACTAATTAGATACTCACTACGATAAGTTAGTCACTTATTGAAGACTGGGAGAAATTAACCCAGCTAGGAATGGTGGTGCACACCAGTGATCCCTAAATTTAGGAAACTGAAGCAGAGGACGCTAAGTTTAAGGACAGTCTAAGACAGGTAGCGAGACTCTGTCTTAAATAAAACAGAAGCAGCAAAAAATTAATTCAATATTTTCTCATCCCCTACCTGGCCCTCATGCTCACCACATTGGCTCCGCAAAATTGGCAGCCAAAACCACCCATTCACAACCACAGGCTTGTTTTAGCTGACATAAGAAATTCACGTTCACAAAACACAATTAACATCAGAACGCCCTGTCCCCATAAAATATCTTGTTCTATCTGATGCTTGCAGTTCGCCAACCTAAGCTGCTCCATCAAGTCGGTGACAATGATGGAGACTTTTAACCTCTCAACTAGGTTTCCCCAGATGGAAAGTGGCCTGAATTTATCATGAAGAACTGTTGAGGAATAGTTATTATCCAGAAGGCAAAAAAGGTCTTTAGATGCCAAAATGCAATGGGAGGCAGACCATACCCTCCCTCCTGTGCTGGAGAAGGGTCGCCAGAAGATGGATGCAGAGAGGAGCCAGCGAAGATAACAATACTTTCCCCCTCACCTCCTCACCTCCACCATCCACTCCAACCAACCATCTCAGGCTCCAAGGTGAGCCACACAATAGCTCTGCACCACAGGGGTAAGCTAACGGTCGTGGGGGGAGGGATTTATCCATCCACCATTGTGAAGTCAGTCTGAACCTGACTCTTCCTCCAGACACTGTACTTGGTCACTCACTGGCATTGGCTAAGCACTCACTACATACAATGATCAGGGCCTCGCCTATTTTGCCTAGCACAGTGGCACTCATTGATCTAATTCAATGTCTCGCCGTGAGAAAGAGGCCTCTGCCATGGAGCATGTGTATGGACAAGGAACTGCAGGCTTCGATCGAAACTTGTGTGTGTTGTAGGTGACCTCTGGGGAATTGCTTAAGGTCTCAGAATATTGGTTTCTCGTCTTCAACAATGCTGCAGTAATAATAACAACAAAATAGTTGTTAAATCAACACATCCATCTCACAACTTGCATATCAGACTAGGGAGGGGAACCTAGAGATCTACCAGGTATCGAGGGGACCCTGTAGTCTACTGTCCCTGGTACCATAAGCCGCCTCCTCATGCACAGTGTAAAGAGTAAAGGTTTTGAGAAATCCAAACTGGCATATTTTCCACATTAGATGGAGTCATGTTCATATAGCTCAATAAAAACATTTTCATGGTACGAATGCATGTGAACAAGAACTCAAGAGATTCTGTCGTCTTGCAGCAGGATTTTAACAGAAGTCCCTCAATTGTCTACCATGATCTGATTCACATCTCCCTGTATCATCACAGCAAGCTTCCTTCTGGGGCCCAGGGAGACTCCAGAGCACATTCAAAGCCACATTCAGCATTTAAGCTGGAACACCCAACTCCACCCTCTAGGCTCCAGTTCCATCCCAGCATGCTGAGCTGCCTTAACACATGACATCATAGTTCTCCCTTGAGAATCAGATTAACCTCCACCTACTACTAACAAACAAAAATCAATGTGGCTCCATTTAAGCCTAATTCAGAAGACTAACTGCACCCACTTCTTGCCCTGTATGAATACTCCCAACCCCTGGTTCCTGAAAGCCTGGCTCGCTGCCACAGAGAGAACACAACCATCCTAGGACCACCAACGGCACAGGCAGTTCTAGAACAGCTGCCATATCTCCGGCAGCATGGGCTATGCTGGGGCCTCATAGCTCTGTTGCCACGGATCTGTTGGAGACAGAACAGTCTTCACCATAACCACAGTGTGAGGGACAGCAAATCTGGATGCTGGCTCCCAACGCTGCAACACAATGTGTCAAGAAATTTAAGATGATCTCATTAAAAAGTCCATCTAAACTGGCGACTATTTTCTCTGGTTTCCATCCTCATACTGTTTGTTTGTTTGTTAATCTTGTGGGTTCAACTATTTTCTCCCCAGAGACAACATGTTTGTGCCAGGTGAGGTCATTGCAAAACCTCTGGGGAAATGACTCCTGACGTTAGGTGAGTAGCTCTCAGTCTAACTCTCCCAAATTCCAATTTCAAAAGCACTGGCTTCCCTTAGCACATCTCAGTCTGATCCTCATGAGACCCAAGAAGTTTTATTTTAACTCGCCGTCATCTTGACGGTCCAGCCAGGGCTCAGATTTTCTCCTTTGTCTCTCCATGACTGTATCAACTTGTCAGCTATTTGCATCTTGTATGCTGCCTTGTGAGGAGGAAGAGTCTGTCAGCCATCTACCTCCTCCACTTAACTTCCCCACAAGAGAAGGGTGGCTCGACCTGACTGACAATGAGGGGGAGGCCTCCAGCATCCAAAGTTCATGGCTCTTCCCCTACACCCAGTTGTGGCCTTCTCCCAAGCAGGCAGGCCTGCTCCCCACTGGAGGAAGTTCTCCGACGCGCTTACATAGCACGCATGCCCTTGGAGGGCTTGCTTCCAGCCTAGCTTCTTGGCCCTCTGACTCTTGTCTCTAAACTGGAAGAGGCTTGAGTAGGCTATAGCCTTCCTCTGCTCCATTAGAAGCAGCAGCTGTCCATCCGGACTCCTCCTACCTGCGGGCCCCAAGGGTGTCCAGTAAAAAGATGCAGATCCTTGAAACAACCTCAATGTTGTGTCCCCAGGTTGATTACACTGAAACTACATATCTCATGTAGGGAGATTGGGGGTGATTACGTGGTAAGGGTAGGGACTTCATGGGTGGATCGGTAGCCTTATAAACAAGTCCCAGGAGGCCCCTCACCATATTCACCAATTGAAAACACAGAAAGAAGCCACCATGCACCAAAGGGGTGAGCTCACCAGACACCACATCTGCCAGAGCTTTGATTTTGACTTTCAACCTCCACAATTGTGAGGACTCGATTGCTATTCTTTCCAAGTCATTGGCTTGCTAGTATTTGCCATAGCAACACACAAGAAGTGGAAGATTATGAGACACATTTCTTCCAGGTAAGAATGGAGATATACGTCTGTGGTAGAGTGCTTGCCTAACCTGCAGCATCCTAACTGCAGTTCCTAGCGCTAAGAAAAGGATCAACTACAAGCAGTGGAAGTTTCAAAAATAAATCCGCTCATTGATTCATTTCCATCCGAATCCTCTAACCTAGGTTACCCACTAGCTCTTCTTACCGCAGGCCATCTAGCCCTAAACCAGAACACAAGTGGGGGGGTCCCTGCTGTGTTCACCCTTAATTAGCAAGTAACAGACAGCGGGGCCCCAGAGTGAACGGAAGCTGGAGCCTAGAGTCAGCAAGGCTGACTTGTGAAAGATATACATGGATGCCCCCACCAAAGCTCTCTTTGATGTCAGAATTCCAGGGGAGGACGTAAAGGAAGACGCCTTGGTTAGGACCACTCAATTAAAAGGTGCTCAGGGAACTAGAGAAAAAGGCCTTCCCTCGGGTATCTTCCCCGGGTGCAGTCAGAGTCTCCAGCCTCTGTGGTTGGAGTGCTGAGCCTACTGACACTTCACATACACGCATGTGTGTGCGCATAGCACACACCTAGAGCCCTCTTGCTGCTCCTCTTTGTGGTGCTGGGCATTAAACCTAGGTCTCTTGTACGCTAGGAGAACACTCCTCCACTGAGCTATACCCAGTGCCTTCCTTTTACATTTTTAAAAAGATTTATAAAATATTGTATGAATGTGTGTATTTATGTGTGTATGTGTGTATGTATGTGCGTGTGTATTGTGTGCATATGTGTGTGCGTGTGTTATGTGTGTGTGCATGTGTGTACATGCATGCGTGTTTGCATGCATGCATTATATATGTGTGTATGTGTGTACGTGTGTGCATGTGTGCTGTGTGTGCATGAGTGTATGCATGTGTGTGCATGCATGTGCGTGTGTGTGTGCATATGCATGCATGTATGTGTGCACACGTGTATGTGTGCACGTATGTGTGTGTATGTGTGCATGTGTGTGCCTATGTGTATGTGTGTGTGCATGCATGCGTGTGTGTGTGTGTACATGCACAGACGTCAGAGGACAACTCGAAGAAGTGGGTTCATTCCCTTCACCATCTTAGTCCAAGGGCCAGAACTCAAGTTGTCAAGGCTCGGAGGTAAATGTCTTCACCCACTGAGCCACCTCTCTAGCCTTACTGTCCATGCTGAGACAGAAACTTAATTTCTCATTAAACCTCTCAAGCTGTACTTGAACTTATCTGTGACATAACCCTGACAAGATGGCTTGAGTTTGCCATCCTCCCGCCTCACCCTCCAGAGTAGCTGAATTATAAGGTGGCCACCAGACCTGGATAACCATCCCTTTTTAAGGTCACAAGCATTGGCTGGGTCACGGTGTTTGTGGGGCAGGCTAATTTTGCTGAGTATCTTTTAAGTTATTATCGTACAAAAGAGAAATAGCTATTCCGAAAAAGATGGCTATTTAAAAAGAAATTCACCAATTTCCAACTCCCAGCCTGTGTTCCATATGCAAACTCCATTTCACAACAGGTAGAAATAGACAGGTAATTTTGGTGCCATTTAAAGAAAAGTGCCCAACTCTTTCCAGTTTCCAGTTTAAAGGCACAGGTTCCTTTTTCACCAGTCTGTGTCATTCCTTGGTGTATTCTCTGTTTGAAATGGCATTCAATCACATTCAAACACAAAAGTGTTGCCTACTGTTGTCACATGGCAGGCGGGCGGAGGATCTCCAAAGAGATCCTGACCACTGGAATATACAGCCACAAATGACCCTAATTTCCTGTCATTTGCTCTTTCATTAAGCTTTCCAGGGTAACAACTGTATGAAAACACAGTGAGCTTTAACTGTGAGACTGACAGTACCATCCTGTCCACCACTGTAAGAATTCTGACCCTCATCCAGGTCCCGGGCAGGACCAGCTTGAGCAGTGGCTCTTCAATTGCATGCTGCACCCACCAGGGACAACCAACACAAACAGGTGAAGGGAGTGTTCCACGATCTGCTGAGCCTGGAAAGAGCCAATGGCTGTCATAAGAAGCCTCGGATTAGAAGACCAGACCTGTTGACCGTCAGACAGGCTCCTAGGAACACAACTGGGAGACAATGGTCTCCTTAATTCTCGAATGGAACAGAAAGCCCTTGTTCACCACACCAGCCCTCGTCCGCCCAAGGTCTAAGGAAAAGAAAAGACACACAACCCGGCACAACCAGGCAGGGTTCGCAGAGAGATATCAATGTGCATTTTGAAGCTCTCACACTGGGGCTGGGATTGTGGCACAGTTGAAGAGTGCTTGGCTAACATACATGAAGCCTGCAACCCATTCCAAAACCATGTACGGTGGCACATGACTATAATCCCAGCATTTGGGAAGTAGAGGCAGGAGGATCAAAAGTTGAAAATTACCTTTGGCTGTATAGTACAAGGCCAGCCGAAGCTATATGAAAATTTTTCACAAGAGGTGGGGGGAGGCCTTCAGCCTAAATCTTGTTTTTGTTCTATTTTGTTTTGTTTTTTATGGAAATCTTCAGAGACTACTAGAGAAATGACCATGAAAGGAAGGAAAGATAAACCAACTCTTACCCCACGACGTGACTCGGAGCTGAAAGACAGAACTGACAGTCTCCCGAAATGTAAATTCTCTCCCACCATGCTTCACTCTGCCAACCTGACCGACTATAACCCATATGCTGAATGTTTTTTAAATTTTCTTGTCAGAGATAAAAATGGATATGAAGACAATCAATGGATTAAAACATACAGGGAAGGGATCCTTAAAAAAGAAAAAAAAACTCTTCACCTGCTTTCTAGGGTTGGTTTTGCAAGAAGTAATATTCATTTGTAAAACAAACACAAGACTGGGCACAGCTCAGTGGGGAGAGTGCTTGCCTAACATACACAGAGTCCTGGGTTCAATCCCTAACAACGCATAAACCCTGCACATACCTGTAATTCTAGCACTCAGGAGGCAGAGGCAACAGGACCTGGATTTTAAGTTCACCCTTGGCTATACAGTGAATTTGAACTCATCCTGGGACACAGGACGCTTTAACCCAAAACACAAATAATGGGCCTAGAGAAATTGCTCAGTAGTTAAGAGCACTGGCTGCTCTTTCAGGGGACCCAGGTTCGATTCCCAACACCCACATAACATCTGTAATCCAGTCTCAGGAATCCAGTGCTGTCTTCTCGCCTCCTCAGGCACTGAATGCAGGCACTGAATGCATACATGGGCAAGCCAAAACACCCATCCAGATAAAATTAGGTCACCAAGATTTGATCCTGTTATTTTTCAATCACATTCCTTCCCTCAGATGCATTGATATTTCCCCCCTCAGGTATTGATATTCTTAAGCGATCTGGCAAGTGGCATATCTCAAGCAAGATGCAATTTAATCAGAGTGTTGGAAAACATTCAGTCTCACATAAGAGCAAGGGAGAAAGAATACATTGGCTGACAAAGAGAATGTATTTCCACCTATAAAAATATTGATTTGCCCACACAAAAAAGAGAAGCTGGTTTACTGTGCCAGCAAGAATGTCTCATCCAGACCTTTCTGACCTGTTTTGCACTGTAATTTCCAACATTTCGGTGGTAAATTCTTCCACGAAGTTGCAAAGGCATCCGCATCATATAAAAACGTATTCCCCTGTGTGATGTGTTCCACATTAACATAAATAATTTATCGCTAGACACCTTCTTAAGACAGCAGGGAACCCGCTCACCTCTATGACAGCCTTCATCTGAAATGAACTGGAATCCACAGGGAGCAAATATCTAGAAGAAGGAAACTTGAGCTAACTTGCTGTTTCCTTATGAAGATGTTGAGGAAGAAACTGGTGGTTTGAATGAGAATGCCCCACACCCCGTAGGCTCAGGCATTTGAACCCATGGTACCCAGTTGTTGGCGCTGTCTAGGGAGATTTATGAAGTTCACCCTTGCTCAAGGGAGCAAGTACCTTAATAAGGGAGCAGGATTGCAGGATTTAAAACCTTGTTTCCCTCCCAGTTTTGCTTTCTCTGCCTCACGCTTTACAGTTGGGAATAGGAGCGCTCTCAGCTTCCTTCTCTGGCCGCCATGCACGCCTGCTACCATGTATCCTACCATAATGGGCTCTGCAGCCGTAAGTCAAATAAACCCTTCCTTTTGATAAGTGTCCCTGGTCATGGGATTCCGGCACAGCAACAGGAAGGGAACCAATACAGAAACCCTGACCGACAACATGTGCTGTTCATTACATCTTGCCCCCAGGAGGGAAAGCCAGAAACTGACCAATAGATGAGAAGACCCTGGCTCATCCCGAAGCTTCCCAAGGCACAGCTGGTGTGAAAGGAGTGAAATTCTCATTCCTTCACCACGAAGAAAACCGCTGCTCAGGTACCAATATTGCACAGAAGGAATCCTCTGGAGGAAGTAAGTCCCTGCATCCGCCCCGAGAAGTCTTCAGTTCCGTGACTGCGACAGCAGCATAGCACAGCGGCGGTTGTTCTGTTTGAACCGCGATGTGTTTTAGTAGTCACAGAGTATCTAACCACAGATACTGCGAGCACAGGCAAGGAGACCTTGTACATCGGCAGTCAACCAAGTAAGCTCCAAATCGCGTTGTTTAGCACCATTCAACTCAAGTTCTGCATCAGTGGTTCGATCTCTCTATGCATTCTTACTCTGCAGGAAACACAGCGGCAACGTCCCAGAAGGAAGGGGTTCTCTGACTATTTCCTTTGATTGTATTTTCAGTCATGAGTGTGAGGGCATCTGGCGGTTGGCCCCACCTGTGTGCTCAGAAGACCAGCCCTCATCCTGGAAGCACTGGCCTTGGCTAGCAGAGTTATCACCTGGCCAGAACCTTCTAAACACAGACTCAAGCCGCAGCATGTCGCTAACTGGGCCCAGCTGATCCTAAGGTGCTGCTTGCCCAGGGACAGCCGACTAGCAAAAATCTCTTCCACTCATTGGCTGCAGCCACACCTTCTCCCAAAAGAGCCGCCCCCAGCTGCTTCCCAATCCATCTGTATGAACTCTCCCTGAGCTCTATGGCACCTGGGAAGTTTGCTTACATGTGGTAGTTACTCTTGGATAGGGACTTCATAATTTTTATGGCATGCTTCCCATGTCCAAACCATTGTGTAGTTTCCATTTGCTGACCGGACCCAAATGTGTGCATTTGCCAGAGGTGAAGCTACAGCCCAACAAAACCAAGAACCATTCCCCAAGGGCAGAGAGAAATAAAAAGTTTCCTTTTTCAGACACAGAGGACTGAATCAAATCACCTGAGAAACAGCCCGTTTTCCTGGCCCTCAGGGGTCCTACTGGGTTGAACAGGGCACACAAATTGAGTGCAGAATGAGTTGTAAGCTGAGGATTTGCAAGAGAATTGATGATCTGTGGTCTGAAAGACACGAGAGGAGGAAATAAAAAAGGAGAGCGATGATGATGCACGACGCCTTCCTCGGGCTTCCTAGTGCTGAGATGAAACAGCGTGACCGAAAGCAAGTTGGGGAGCAAAGGGTTCATTTGGCTTACACTTCCACGGCACAGCCCATCACTAAAGGAAGTCAGGACAGGAACTCACGCAGAACTGAGACCTAGAGGCAAGAGTTGATGCATAGGCCACAGAGAGGTGCTGCTTACTGGCTTGCTCAGTCTGCTTTCTTATAGAATCCAGGGTTGGAACCATCCACAATGGACTAGGTAGGCCCTCCCCCTACCACCACCAACAACCACCAATTAATAAAATTGTCTACAGCTCAATCATACAGAGGCATCTTCTCAGTTGAGGCTCCCTCCTCTCCAGTCACCCTACTTTGCGCCAAGTTGACATAATACTACCCAGCACAATGGGGAAGCTTGGGGAATGGAGAGTGTAACCCCAAATGCAGAATACATCTTTCACAGATGCTAGAACATTTGGCCCTGTTAGTATAGGGTATATCCAAAGGCTGAATTAAGCTGATTCTAGCCTCGATGTAAGCCCAGAGCACAGAAGAGTCTGTCTGCAGGAGCCCAGATTGCATAATGAGAGATTCCAGTCCATTTGCAGAGTCCAGGCTGGGTGCTCCATGAGTCAAGGGAGGATGAACTCTGGAATTAGGAATTACACTGGTCTAGTAATGAGGCAGTAGAGAACTGAAAATAGATCCAAGCTGAAAATAAAACTGACCTCTAAGGGCCATTCCCTCCCTGGTATTGGGCTCTGTTTCTAGTCCCAGGCATGATTTCCTTCCTATTGAGGGAAATCCTAAAGTATGCTGTTGGTTACTGCCTGGGTAGGAGTGCCGCTATTGCACCTTCAGGCATCACAGCAGCGTAGGACTATTGGTTGCTTTCTCTTCACAGTTTGCAAAGTACCTTCTGGTACTACGAAAGCTAGACCTCAGAAAGGAGGTTTTCCAGTCAGGTCCAGCTCAAATCTCCTAAGTCCTGTGTCCAACTGTGTGATGTCTTTAGCAACAGGAACTTCCCTTTGACCTCTAGGAGGCAACCAAGAGCAGCAACAAAAACCTATGTTGTTTTGGGAGTATCCTGGACTCCCCCTGATGAACAACTGGAAAGGAGGTGTCTCGTGACTGGTCACAGGTTTTCATTAGGTAGTCCACGGCTCTTGAAACATTGAAGTCTTCACACGAGGTTAAATGAATACGATGCGAGACACACCAGAAGGAAAACGGTGGGCTTGGCTTCCTAATTCCAGAACACTCAGCAGCAGCTGTAATTCACATTGGTTCTCGTGATGACACCACCAATAGGGAATCAGTAATCCAGGAGAATAGTAAACAAGGACCAAAGCAAAGGTGTAGCAGCCAGATGCTTTCAACACATCACCTGAGAATCCTAAAGATAACGCTAAACAGGGATCAAAGGGGGAGCCAGACAGCCAGAGCTGTCAAACCCGTCACCTGCATAGTTCGAGACGCTCACCAGAGACATGTCTTGGAGAGTAATAATGATGTTGGAAATTTATCATTTCAGATCAGATCATGTCGCTATGGTAACTGGTAGTGTACATGACAACGTTGAGAAGTTATTAAGCAGCATGATCCCGGTGCTGCTGTTAAGGAATTAGCATCAAAGCCAAGATGACAACATACATCCAAAGTCTACCCAGTGGGGCAGAGTAAAATGAAGAACCTGGTTGCTAAGACCCACTGGTACCAATGCTTTCCCAACTCCCCTAAAAAAAAATCCAACCCAGCCTGGCTACGGTGTGTATTCACTCTCTCTGTACAATCTCCAAGCTTCCCCGTGAATCCTCAAGCGTGCACAGTGTCAAGACAACAGACCATGCCTTAAACAGGGTGAAGGTGAGGACAACAGCAAAATTGTCCTCTGACCACCGGCACTCACACACATGGAGAAGAGTAAAAAGACAAGGACATGGAAACCCCTCACTTTAAAGGGCATGATTGGAACAATGATGCCATCACCATCACTCAGACCCCACTGAGCAGAACTTGGCTTCATGACCGTCAAGCAGAGGGTCTAGGAAATAAACACTACATAATGGGTTTCAAAGCTTCATGATGAAAGATGGGTGCCCAATACCCTAAAAGAGACAGAGTGGCCCGTGTCCGCTCATGAAGGATATACTGAAGTGTTATAACACTTGCTCAATTCTCAGATTCTGTGGCGAAAATAGGCCATGTAAAACCCTCCAACAGATCACTGGAGGTAAAGAGGTCTCTGCTGCTTAAAAGTCTGGACCTAGGGTTGGAAAGAGGGTTCAGTGGTTAAAAGCACTGCTCTGCCCTTCCAGAGGTCCTGGGTTCAAATCCCAGCAACTACATGGTGGTTCACAACCATTTCTAGTGGGATCTGATGCCCTCTTCTGGCATAGAAGTGTACTTGCAGATAGAACATTCATATATAAAAAATAAATAAATCTAAAAAAATCTGGACCTGAAAAATAGGTCAAAGGTAGCTTTAGATGGTTAAATAATGACAAAAAATATGCAAATTTTTCTTTTAAAAGCACATGTTATCCAGTTGGTGGTGGTGTATGCCTTTAATCCCAGCACTTGGGAGGCAGAACCAAATGGATCTCTGTGAATTCAAGGCCAGCTGGATCTACAGAGCGAGTTCCGGGACAACCAGGGCTACACAGAGAAACCTTGTCTTGGAAACAAAAACAAACAAAAAACCCACCACATGTTAACTATCTTTAGTTTAGTGTTTAATTATTTTGGGAGAAAATTAGGAGGGCCTTGTGGTGGGGTTAGGTGATGTTGGTTTTTTTATTACTCTTTTGGCTCTTTTGTTCTTTTGGGGGACCATCACCCAGCTCCCAAATAAATCACACATGGAGTCTTATTATTACTTATGGATGCTCAGCCTTAGCTTGGCTTAGCTCTTGTCAACTTTTCTTAAATTATCCTGACTACCCTTTGCCTCTGGACTGTTTCCTCTTCTTCTGTATGTCTTACTTTCACTCTTACTCTGTAACTGGCTGGGTGACTGGGTAGTTGGCCCCTGATGTCCTCCTCTCCTTCTCTTGCTCCTTCCTCCCTCCTTTTCTCATTTCTCCTTCTATTTATTCTCTCTGCCTGCCAGTCTCGCCTATCCTTTCTCCTGCCTTGCTAGTGGTTATTCAGCTCTTTATTATACCCTCAGGTGTTTTAGGCAAGCAAAATAACGCAGCTTCATGGAGTTTAACAAATGCAGCATAAAAGAATGCAACACATCTTTGCATCATTAGAACAAATGCTCCACTGCATAAACAAATGTAACACACTTGAAAATAATAATCCACTGATGCCGTAAAACAATCCCACACCAGTTCAGAATTAGGATAATAAAAGGGTTATTTATTTAAAGGGGAAACTTACAGAACACCATCCTAAACAATAGTTCTCTGAGCACAAACAGGAACAGAGTCTAGCAGCCAGAATGGGGGCTGGAAGCAAGAGAGTGGGTGCACGGTTCCTGCTGCTTTTTAAACTATAAGAGACCATGCCCAAGTGGGCTGGTATCTT
>LOJH01049511.1:0-12842 GCA_001685095.1 Ellobius talpinus
CAGTTTCTTTATTAACCAATGAAAGTAACACATAGACAGATGACCCTCCTCCTTCACTTAATGGCTACAGCTTATTCATCAAATACCATGTTGCATATCTTAAATAATTCACACATTCTGACTCCCATTACTCTAGCTCCAAGAAAATGGCCAAGGTTTTAAGGGTCAGGGACTTAAGTAGACCCTCACTGAGCCACAGATATTTGAGATTTTGAGACTAATGCAGGCTTGGGGATTTTATAACATCCAGGGTAAGTGGCACTTGGACTGTATACCCGGAGAAATACACATGTGTATCACAGCTACCTCTGGTGAGTCCTCACTGCCCTTCAAGGCCATCGTCACTCTGCTTTCTAGTGTATTGTGAGCAGCATGGGTGGACAATCAAGTTCACTATGACAGCCAAAGAAGCTGACATCAGGAGGGGAGAAGGGCTCTAATTGAGTCATGAACCTGAGAGAGAGGGTCATGAATAGAGCCTGCATGCACTGGTTCCCAGCCATAAGTCCTCTTTTGCTTCTCCAAATCCTGAGCCTCCTTGTTGGTCTTTTGGCTACTGCCAGGCATCATTCAGTTTTTCCAGTCCCCTCTATCAGTACCTCTACCCATAATGTTAGTGTTGCCTGGCTGTTTATCTCAAGTTGCTGATTGTAATTCCCTGCTACCAACCCTGACTGGATCCCTCTCTCAATGAAGAAGAAGAAAGAAGAGGAGGAGGAGAAGGGAGGGGAAGGAGAAGGAGGAGAAGAAGCTGTTTCAATTCTAAACCTCATGAGGAGGAAGCTGCCATGTATTCTGTGAGGATGATCAAAATTGGGTCTGTGTGGAACAGAAGAGGGTCCCCAGAACCCACCAGAGTCTCCCTTTAGCTTATCTGGGCTCAGAAGCACGTGATCTACTCAGAGCCCAGGGAAGGGCTGTGGATGCTCTTTGTTCCTTTGTAAGCTCAAAAAGGAGAAAGAAGACCATGTGAGTCGATATAACACCTTCCAGCAACATAGGGTAGAGCTGTCACCTGCATGGCCCCAAAATCACTCCTGATTCAAAAGAGGACATGGAACAATGGTTGTTCATGGTGTATGTCCAATAAATATTGTTGGATTAATGAAAAAGCTGTTTTAGTATTCTGATATATCTGTGGGGTTTAGAAAACTCTCATGAAAAGAAATAGGTACTAAAGCTAAATGAGTTTGGTACTGAGACAGAGCAAAATGTGTTTAAACATGAAACAGAAGCCATGGCTTCTCAGGGCACCCCAGTCTCTCTTTGTCCAATGACATCGGAGCAAATGTTGGCAGAGGGAAGAGCATGGTTAGTTATTTCTAAGACCCTCAAATCAGTGGCACAGCTCTGTCTCCATGATTCAAGGAACATATAGGCCTACTTCCCATCAAAGGAAATAGGAAATCCTGTTCCAGAAACTCCGATTTTTGCAGAGCTGGAGAGCTTGTGGTCTCAAAGCTTTAAGCTAAACAACTCTAGCTTGATTATCAAATATTAGAATTGGGAGAAACAGGCACTGATGCAAGTAAAAGAATATTCTGCTGCTGATTTAAAGACAAGTGAATCGCTAAATATTTTTATTAGCAGCAAATTTGCTGCTTGCTGGAACTAATTTCACGCCCTGTAGATATGGTGCTTAAGTTGGAAATGGCGTTAAATTGCTCTTTCCTTGAGGCGGGTAAGGCTTCTGGTGGTAACCACTAGATGGCACAGACAAGGTAGTTCTTGTAAGATAGGCAGCTTTGGAGCCAATGATATGAAATGCCACAGGAAGTTCCACCTGCACTCCCCCTTTTCAGTTAAAGAAGTGTCCTCTTTTGCTTAAAAAAAATGCCCAGAAAAAGACATTTCTCCTAACATTCTGGAATTTCCCCATTCAATTCTGTTTCCAAACTTAGCACATTCGAGTGACCAATCAATTGTAAATAATATAGTATATAATGAGTTAGCGCGCTCTCTTCAACTACACTCCAGGCTCTGGGAAAGAGAGATTGAAAGTGACTGCCAGAATTGGAGTTAAAGTGAGCAGCCAGATGCAGTAGTTTACAGAGCCACGACAAAAGAACTGAGGCCAAGAATGTGGCAGAAGGAGTGAGATCAAGTGAGATTCATGGCAAGACAGAAATGCCAGAGAGGTCATGGCGAAACAACTGGGCATCTGAAATCAGATGAGAAATTCAAAGCAGAGACAAGTCCATGGCTGAGGCTGAAGGAATGGCTGTGGTTCGTTACCAGAGTTGGAGGACGTATTAAATAGTGAAGGTCAGAGCAAGCTGCGGTACGTTTATTGATTCCGGTGGGAGGAAACACCAAACATTGCATCTTGACTTTAACAGGATAGTTCATAAATCTTCAAGGATTCCAACACACTATTTAATAAATCTTCAATATTATAAATAATGTTGTAAAATGGGTCATTAGGTAAAATTGAAGCCGTCTGAGCACTCACTAGGACTGGAGAAGATCTCCATTGCAACTGAGTTCTAGGCAATATTTTTAGGGACTTGGATTAAAGCATTTATCAAAGGTGAAAGGAGACCCACGAATCTCAGAGGAATGAGAATCAAGACTTTCCAAATGAGTCTACTAGGTTGGAAAACTGAGCTCAAACTAACAAGATACAAATTAAATAAGCATTAATTTCTATATTTAGATTTCAAAAATAATTACACAGACCAATTATGGCAGGGATTGACAGCAGTCAAGGAGCTGAAAGCCCTGACCACTTCGGTTAGTCAGAAGGTATCAAACTGAGGATCCCAGAATCACTGATGACCATATGGATTCCTGGTCAAAGGCAGCTGTAAAAGCATCAATACGTTCTCAGCCTTTTAGAGGTTTTGAAGCAACACCCAGCACCAGACTCTGAAAGACATACTGACAAGCCCCAGTCCATCTATATCCCTGAGACTGGAGTAAAGGAACAATGAAATACACTCAGAGTGTGGGAGCTCTGTGGAAAGTTGGAAACTGAAAACTAAGGGAAAGACTGACAGGTACCTTCATGTATTTTTAAAATGGCCTTCTGTGTGTTGCTACAAATGGCAAAGTGAGACACAAATGGGTAGGAATCTTGAGGAGGCAAAATTTGGCTCCGGGTAAGAAACAGCTTTCTGGGATAGGCATGCAACAGAAAATGGGCAGCTTTGGGGAACTGAGAACGCCCCAACCCTGAATATATTCAGGCAGAAGTCAAATGATCTCATAAGAGATTTGTGGAAAATATGTCTAGACTAAATACCTGCCCTTGTAATAGCTTGCCTTTCAGCCGAGGGCTCATCGGCGTCTGTGAGATAATGTCCAAATTCTTTATGCCACACAAGCTGCCCCCAGACTTGCATGGAGACCCCTATGCCTGCTCTCCAACCTCCCTCAATTTCAACATCAGCACACCCTATACTACAGACATGCCTAGGTCCTGGCCCATCACCTGCTTAGCCACGTCACACCACCAGATGCGGATATGTGTTCCTGCAGGCTGCCTAATCTGCAATTGTCCAAAAAGGTCATGTCCCCTGCTTCTCCAGCTTCCTCCTTTATACCTTCCAAACACCCTAGATTTGCCACGGAGGTAGATTTGCTTTATTTTGTGTTTCCTTCCACAATAGAATATGAAAGATGTGGAAATGTGTCCTAGCTCCAGCTCCCCAGTTTCTACCACAGTGCCATAAGCTGCCCCCCATGTGGAATGCGTTTCGCAAGCCCTGTCTTCCTTAGGTCAAAACACAGCCATGGAGTCAGGCAGTACGTGAAGCTTGCCAACAGAGGCTTCATGGAGTCTTGACCACTCAGTGAACAGCGCTCCCTCTCAGCCCTCCCTATAACACCTTGGGTTTCACACTGTACTTCTTTGTCTTTCAGGAGCATGGTTTCAATTTCTTCAGTGCCCTTATTCCCTGCCCTTCATCATTCCCCAGTGTTCTCTGTGTTTCCTACTACATGACCACTGACTCCTTCTTTTGCTTTAGCCAGGTACATATTTAGAAATCAGTGGGTCTGTTTATCATCATTTTCTGATTAGATTAAGTTTAAATCCATCTACTACCTCCAGGCCTCTGAGTTTTCATAACTTCCTATGGGGACCACTTTGGTGTGCCAGCCCAAAGGTTAGCCAAAACTGAATTCATCAAGGCATCTTTCTGCTCCTCACGGTTCTGCTCAAAATAAATAAACAAAGATGGTGTATTTGTGAGACCATATTCTTTTGAACCAGTGTGGTGGTGGCTCAGGGGGTAAAGATGCTTACTACCAAGGCTGGCGGTCTGAGCTCAGTCCCTGGGACTGTCATGTAGAAGGAGAGAACTGACACATGAAAGCTGTCCTCTGACATCTACAAGTATGCTATGGTGCCCCACCCCAACAAATAAATAGTTGCAAGAAAAAAAAATTTTGAGACAAGGTCTCACTAAACAGCCCTGGCTGGTCTTGAACCCATTATGTAAATCTCTGGCTTCCCAGAGATCTGCTTGCCTCTGCCTCTCAAATTCTAGGATTAAAGGCATGTGCCACTATCCTTGACTCAATAGTTTTTAAAGAGAAGTACATTGTTTTGGTTTTGCCATGGGGTATCACTCTGAAACCATTCTGGTCTTGGACTCATGGGCAACCCTCTTGCTTTCGTCTCCCACATTCTAGGGTTTCAGGCAAGAGACCCCCAAACCTGGTCATAACTATAGTCTTGACCCTCCTTTAGCTTTAGGTCTGCATTCTAAGTATTTGTCCTTTCCATCCTGGACGTGACCAATCTGTGAAGTTTTTCCACTTGACTGCTGCAAGCCACAGGAAAATCTCTCTCTGTATTTTAAAGACTTCAAAAAAGATGGAGCCATCACTCAAGATTCAGCCTGAACCTTTCTGAAGGCCCTGATAGGACAGACAGCAAGTGATGGCTGATGTGACTGACGCCAACTGGACCCGATCATTTTCAGCTGCTTCTCAAGTCTGTGGGGGAACAGTGGAGCCCAGACCTGTCATGGGCCATAACCATGTCAAGACATCTGGGGACTTGGAAATTCCCTGGTTATTCCAATACTCTTACTCTTTCCCATAAAGCATTTTGAATTTTCTTCCCCCGACCCACCAAATGTTCCTCTTGGGCTCGGACTGGGTTTTCTGCATGTCCTCCCAGCGGGGGCTTGGTGTTGTGTCTCTCCTTCAGCCCTCTACACACATGATTCACAGAAGATGAGAATAACAAAACTCATGGACTCCTCCTCTGGCCAGCCAGTTAATATCTGTTCCCCAGACAAGATGCCTGGACTGCAATCACAGCTATGAGGAGGGCTGGGGCTCATAGATTCATATTCTTTTGCTTGTTGTCTGTTTTTTTTTAAATATTTTTTTTAATTTGCATCTATGTGTATGGGCCTGTGTCTCTGGGTGCATGCCAGTGGTGGCCGGAAGAAAAAACCAATGGTCTAGAGTCAGAGTCCCAGGCATCTGTGAGCCTTCCCAGCCAGCCAATATGTGTGCTGAGAACAGAACTCAGGACCTCCAGAAGAGTGGCAAGAGTTGAATCATCTCTCCAGATGGTTTGATATTCTCTTGCTAATTTTTAGAGTAAAGAGATATCAACCTCCATTTAATCATAATCCTACAAAGAAACTCTGCTGCCCCATGGGTGAGATGTAAGATTGAGCCTTCTCCCCCAGGACAGAAGGAATCATTAAAACCTGGTTTGGGGCTTGGTGTTCTGAGAAGAATCCTTCCTATCAGGGGTTGTAGTAACCACAAGTCATTCTGGATGTAGCATGGGACAGTCAGATCATGTTATTTACCTGCTCAACACTGCTCTAGTCTCCCGTACAATTCAGAAAGATGTTTATGCTTCCTGGTGAAGTCCAGCAAAGAGGAGCCCCCATCACCCTCCCCTCTACGGGACTCTCACGCTTGTTTAGCCCTTAGGTCTTCCCCTGGTAGCTTATCTGCTCACTTTCTTCAGGGTGTTACTTCCTCAGAGGAGTCTTCCTTGGTGGCCATCCACCATGCGCCTTCAACACTCATTGTCCCTTCCCTCTACTTTGTATCTTCAGGTCACTTGAAGACGTCAGCTGTGGGTTTATTTGTTGATTTCCTGGCTCTGCCCACTAACATGAGAGTTTTGTGATTTTGTCCATTCATTAATCTCACCATCCAAAATAGCACAGAGTACACAGTAACAAGAAGTGAATGCCATACGGGATGAGCGATCGTGCTCAGGCAGCCAACTGACGCCTGTGCTATTACTAGCCCTGGAGGGGTAAGTAGGTGGTATCTGGCCAAGAAACATAGCCACACCCCTCCATTGTGTTGTCCAGAAGGCAGAGAGTAAAAGCTGCACCTAAGATTCATGTAAATCCAGTATTCCCCTCTTCATCAGAATGCCAGCTTCTCAAATGGAGACAAACCACAGTCAGAATTCAACTTCCTTTCCTTGTCCTACTCTTTGGCTTTAAAAAATAAACCTTGGAGCTCCCTCCTAATACGAAAAAGGCCTTCCCAACTACCAGCTAAGACATGTGAACTATATACGGTAGCTCTGTGTCCTAAAATATTTAATGTGGTGTTTCCTTTTGTTAAGGCTGGCCAAGCTCTCCTTTGTCTGGGTAAGAACAACACTTTCAGAGAAGAGACAAAATATCTGCTACCCAGTTGTTGAGCCGACAGGTTGAATTTTCTCTGAGAACCGTTCCGATTTGTAAGGACTAGCAAATAATTCCTAAATCAAAAGCATGTTGCTTGTCTCATCCGTGTCTGAGCTCTTGGAAGAGAGAATCATCCTCCTTCTCCAACCCTGGTGGGTGGGTGAGGAGGGGGGCAAGGCTTTTCACAAAACACAATGCTTGCAAGAAGACTGAGGAAGGGATCCAGGTCTGCTTTCTGTTCTATTGTCTTATTCTGTCAGCTCCCACATCTCCCCAAATCCAAGCTTAATAATTTACAGCGGAAAGACATTTAATAAATAAGTGGCAGGATTGGAGCTGTCAGCTCCACACAATGGGGCTGTTTGTATCTTCCTGCTTGGCGTCAGCACCAACTCTCTCAGCTCGCTTCAACTGAAACAATCCCATTTGCTATTTTCATAAAATTAGTTCCTCTGCAGTTTCTATTAATCAGAACATTCTTTGGAGAGAATTGTACTGGGATTTTATCACCATCTGAGTTCAACCATTCTGTAAGTCTGATGAATTTTTATCACCTCTGAGTGGCAGAGAGGGTAAAACTTGAATGGGCTGATGTGAGCAGACACAGAGCCCTCACTTAAAGCCAGCAAGGCCTGACAGATTGGAGGATCTGGGTCAGTCTCTACCGTTACACATCCGAATAGTCTCTCCCCACAGCATCTATAATTTCAAATATGCTTGGGGTCATGGATTTCCTTTCAAATTATATAAAAGCTACAACTATTCCACATCTGCCTCACTAAGCCACACAAGTCCAGCGGGTCTGTGGGCCTCCCTTCTGCCTTCTGTACACACAGCTACATGCAGACTCCAAGGTTCAAACCACATGTTTTAAGCTCTTCCCATCATCCTTACCTCCCTTAACCACCTTTAGCTGGAAAAGAAGTCCTGCACCTCTAAGTTCCTTGGTTGAAAAAGAAAGGATTGAAATGATTTTAGAAGGGAAGATGTGAGGATAAAATTTCTCATGTTGGCTGCTCTGTCCCTCAACTCATGGTGCTTTGGGGGAGGTTGTAGAACCTTTAGGACCCAGGACTGATGAGAAGGAAGTTAGGTCACTATGAGGAAGGGGTGTGCCCTTGAAGAGGCTGCGGGGNGCAGCTCCTCCTTCTTTCTCTGTTTCCTGGCAACGGCACAGTGTGCAGCTGGGCTCTACCATATGATCCCACCATGAAGTGTTGCCACGGGCTGCCAGACCAAGGGACCGCTGTCTCACTCTTTTGTCTCAGCCTTGGAAAGCTGACTAACACCGGCCTCAGCCTAAGTGAGGTAAACCCTGTCTGAGAAAGGAAACGGTGTAGTTGGGAGAAATGTTGTACCGATGAACAGGCTTCTAGAACTTTCTCTGTCCATTGAACGTGTGATTTTTAGAAAAGGAGTAACTTAATCTCTGCCAATCTGAGATAAACTAATAATACATGACTTCTAAAGTCTGCTCAGCTCCAATAGCCGGTTGGACCTGATTCATTGTCAGCATCATTTTTGTGCTGCTTTATTGAGATAGTCTCAGATAAGGTCCTGACTGGCCTCACACTTGCCAGGTAACTCAGGCTGCTCTGAAACTTGAGATCCTTCTGCCTCAGCTTCCTCAGCATTTATACTATAGGTATACCAGATGGCCTTACTGGAGACATTTAAGGTAAAACAATCAACTTTTCCCTCAAGTTCCCAGAATATTTTAAGCTATGACCCCATGGTCTGTGTTACAACCCAGCTGTTGTTATTGCAGGGAAACTAGGCACAGTTAACATTAAAACAAACAAGCACACTGTGTGGCAATCACACTTCACTTATGGTCATAGAAATTTGAATTCCATGTGACAGAGGTTTTTTTCTTTTGGGAAAATATCTACAAAAATTTCAAGGAATTTTTTTTAATTTGGTATCAAAAGGAAAAAGGGTTGGTTTTGGGTTTTGTTTTGTTTTTGTTGTTTGTCTTTCTGTTTGTTTTGAGACAGGATTTCTTCTCTGTGTAGCACTGGCGGTTCTGAAGTTGCTCTGTAGACCAAGCTGGCCTCGAACTCTATCAATAACAGAACAAATGATTTTACACGTTTGAGAGTGAGTTCGCTCCAGGACAGCTGGAGCTATATAGTGAGACTGGAGGGGTGGAGGATCATATGCACTAAATCAGATGTAGACAGAACAATTGGCTTCTCAATGTTTCCATATTTTGTCTATGGACACAGGTTTAGGGACACATTTCCCAAATCTGGTACTGCTTTTGGTTATTGTCTGTTTTCCCTTCCTACTTCCACAGTGGAGGACGCAAACTTTGCCGTTTCCTTTCACTGACCTGATCTTTTGATCAAAGACCCTATAGCCTGAGTACAAAATCTTGACAAATTCTGGGTAGCAGTTAGGGAAGACACTCCTAAGTGTGGACCAGCTGCCTGGATGGCGTGGCAGTAATGAAAAGGGTTTATCTGACCTCGGACCTCTTCCCCAGTCGTCTCTTGGTTTCACTGATCCTTAGTTTGGTACGTGTCAAAAGCTAAGGGAAGAACAACGACCAAAAAAAAATGAGGCCGGGTAATGATACAGAACATGTTATTTCAGCTAGTGATCTGGACTCAATTCAGGAGAGATGTTAGGGACCGTGAGGGGCAGAATTTCGCAATCCTGGGCCCCTCCCACAGATTGGGGACTGGCTTTTCAACAGACGGAGGGACAGTGGCTGGTGTCTAGACAGCCGAACAGCTCTCCGCACCTCCAGGAGCATTGATGCGGCTCCTCCACCGCCTGGCCGGGCAATCTAAACGTGAACAGCGAGGAGCTAAAACGTCCTCCGGTTGTTGTCCGAGGCTTTAGTGGTTAAGGAGACGTGATTGACAAACATTGCTATCCAATCGAAACTGAGGACAGTGCATGACAGCCCAATCGGAAGGCGTAAAGGAGACCGACGTGTTCACCACCCACAACCAACGCTTTGCGTTGCTCGGAGCCACAGCAAACGTAAGCTAAAGAGGAGGCTGCTAAGTGCTGAAATAGCGAGTTTGATTGGTCTATCGTAAATCCTCTAAATGAAACCCTACTTGTGATTCGTCCAAAGTAGACCAAAGCCCCGGTGAGCTGAATGGAGTGCGTGATGTGAGAGCCCGGGTAAGGAACCTGAAGGCCTGGTGAGGACCAAATGTTTGGCCGTGGAGACCGGGAAGGCGAGGGCGGGAGGTGCGCGGACCCCCGCAGGCCACCCTGGCGGCAGGCCTGGGATTGCTGCTCGGATCCCAGGGTTCCCAGCTCCGCTGCGGGAAGCTGCTGTGTAGTGCGACCAGCCCAGGAAAAGGGGCAGGATCCCCTAGGGATAGTGGATCACCCCCTCTCTACACTCAGGTGTCTGGTGACCTTTAAGCGGCCTGGCAGTTGGTCTTCCCCAGATTTGCTTGTGACTTGACCAACAAAGATGGAGGCATTAACCTAATGTTTTAAAGACCAAACGAGGCTGAAGTTTTTAAAGTAGAAAAAGTGTCAACGCTCAGTCCTTCGATTTGTTGGGGTTTTTTTTGAGATGGATCTTGGTGTACATCCTAGGCTGGCCTCAAACTTGTGATCCTCCTGCCCCAGCCTTTTGAATGCTAGGATGAGAGGTGTGTGCCACTACACCTGGCCATTCTAACTACCTTTGAAGATTTGGAATAAACAATTAAGAAAACTAAAAAGGAAGCCAGGTGTAGCGGTGCACAGCTTCAGTCTCAGCACTCAGAAGGCAGGAGCGGGCGGATCTCTGTGAGTCCAAGGCCAGTAAACTCTACAAATTGAGTTCCAGGACAACCAGGGCTGTTACACAAGGAAACCCTATCTTAAAACAACAGCAATAAAAACAAAACAAACAGAAAACCAAGGAAAATCGCAAAGGATTTCTCCAGAAGGGTAATCCTGTCCAGTAACCTGTTGTTTTCAAGGACTTGGTTCTGAAAATTGGGGTACGGGGTAAGGTTCCATCCACCAAAAGCCTTAATCTCCACGAACAGGGAGTTGTCCTGTGACAGACCTAGGTTTCTCCCTTAAGATTCTCAGCCTGTTGGGGAGCGCTGTAGTTTCCATCTTACAAGCTCTGGGTGCAGGACTTTCAGTTTTCCCTGAGAACTGGTGAAAGGGCATGGAGAACCAACCTTGGATGAAGGAAGAATGCAGGACACATATAGGCAGGGTCTGGCAGCGATAAACCTCACAGCCTTCGTAGGGAGACAACAGAATCCCTGTTCTTGTTCTTGTCAGTTGCTAGACAAGGCGTTTAAATGTACACAGATTGCTTTTCTTACTTTAGGCTACCCGATTCAAATGGATTTACTATTAAAATGGTGTTAGCTAAGCCATCAGCTCTCCAAGAATATTTGAATAATATTCTGAATCTTAAGTAAATAAACACTTTTGTTTTAATAAAATCTCACTAACAACAACAATGAAAAGACTTGGGGATGTAGCTCAGAAGGCACAGCCTCACCTAGCATGCATGAGGCCTTGGGTTCTGTCCCCAGCACCCCATGAACAGGGAGTGGTTCATACACTTCTAATATTAGCACTGGGGAGATGGATGCAGGGGGATCAAAAGGACACTGGAGCTGAGAGAGGATCAGCTGGTCTTCCAGAGAGCTGAGTCCAATTCCCAGGCTTAAAACCTCCTGTAACTCCAGTTTCAAGGAATTTCATGCCCTCTTCGGCCTAAGTAGACACCTGTACAGATGTCACACACACACACAAGCATGCATGAGACCTTGGGTTCACACCTGCGCAAATATCACACCCACCCCCACACACACCACATCAAAAAAAATTCTAAAAGAACCCCCAAGAGAAGGTATAATTTGGTTATGAAACAATGACCTTCATTTTAGAAGGGTCTGAAGCTGTTTGTTCCCACACCACCTGTGTAACTGGATGTCACCTGCGCTCATCAGATCAGTGTGGATAGAAGATCAATGTTTCTGGTGTTACCAGCTTCTAGGTGATAAGTTTGCTCATGTCTTCAGGTTATTGTATGGTGTCTAGAGCAGTGCAGCTAATCCTAAATAGACATTTCCTTCAAGGCGATCCCACCAGCTCAGCCAGTCACACTGGTCACTTCTGATGTACCTTTTGGCCCCTTTCCATTTCCACAGCTAAGACAAGTGTTCTTTGTGTGTTCGGTTTTGGTTTTGGCTTTTCAAGACAGGCTTTCATTGTGTAGCCCTGGCTGTCCTGGAACTCACTCTGTAGGCCAGGCTGGCTTCCAAACTCACAGAGATCCACCTGCCTCTGCCTCTGAGTGCTGGGATGAAAGGTGTGAGCCACCGCCACCCGGTGAGACAGTATCCGAACTGATCACTCGCCAGTCTCTGTTCCTAAATCATGTACACCCTGATAAGGGGAACTGGTTCTAAGCAAGAGCTCTGTACTCTGTCACTCTTCCTTCCCTGTCCCCCCCACTTTTTTTTTCCTTTTTGGTAACTTCATTTTCAAACAGCCCTACCAAGTTGTCCATGTGGGCCTTGAGCTGGAAATTAATTCTTCAGCAACCCACATAACTCGGATTATTGACCTGAAGCCACTAGACCAAGTTGTCAGTTACTTTTTAAAAATTAAGAAGTCTTTGCTTAATTGCTTAGGACTGGAGAGATAACTCAATGGTTAGAAGCACTGACTGATCTTCCAGAAGACCTGGGTTCTATTCCCAGCACCCACATGGCAGCTCACTGGTGTCTTTAACTCCAGTTCCAGGGAATCTAAATTTTTACAGACATATATTCAGACCAAACATCAATGCATATTAAATTAAAAAAAATTAAAAAAAGGTCTCCCAAATGTTTTAAAATTAGGGGCTGTCGAAATCTCTGATTTGGGTAATATAATAAATATGTTGTGCCTACCATCCAGATTAGTAAATATTAGCATTCTGGCATTCTGCTCATGGTTTTTATTTTAAAGAAACAAAGCATCACAAATAGTTAATTCTTAGTGGTCCCATCCTGCTTTCCTCCTCCCTCCCAGAGATACCAGGATTGTTGTGTATAGTTTGTGCTCACTTTTCTTTTGTTGTGTTTTAACATGTCTTCTGGGTTGGTGCCCTGACATGTGTGCACATATGGAAGTGGGAGTTATCCTCAAGAGCTCTGTCATTTGAGACCATGTTTTTTTTATTTTTTTACACTTTTTTATTGTTATTAAAAAAATTTTCCATCTCCTCCCCTCCTCCCAATT
>LOJH01049512.1:0-12841 GCA_001685095.1 Ellobius talpinus
CTGCCTGAGGCTAAAGTGAAGAGTTTTGGATTAATTCTGTTGGCAGAGGAAATCCTAAAACAGCCTAGTATAGACTCTGTCATGTGGTTGTTAGTGGTAACTCTAATGAAGATTTATAGTGAAAAGGAGTAAGCTGAGCAGGATAAATTACAAAATGCAAAATTCGAGGAGAAAAGGAGGACCAAAAAGTGAAACAGAGCCTTTGCAGACCAGGGGTGAAATGTAATGGTTTTTAAGAAAATGACCCCCAAAGGGATTGGCACTAACGGGAGGGGTGACCTTGTTGGAGTAGGTGTGGTCTTGTTGGAGAAAGTATGTCATGTGTCACTGTGGAGGCAGGCTTTGAGGTCTCATATATGCTCAAGCCATGCCCAGTGAGGCAGTTTACTTCCTTTTACCTGTAAGATGTAAAACTCTCAGCTCCTTCTCCAGCCCCTTGTCTGCCTGCATGCCACCATGTTGCACCAGGATGATAATGGGCTGAACCTCTAAACTGTAAGCGAGGCACAATGAAATGTTTCCCTTTGTAAGAGTTGCCATGGTCCTGGCGTCTCTTCACAGCAATAGAAACCCCAACTAAGTCAGTAACCAAGATCAATGGCAGTCACCTGTAATGTTTAGAAGTTTATGGAACCATATTGGCGACCAAACCCAAAAGAAGCAACTTATTCTTGGTATGAGGGTTTTTAATGGCTAACAGTGCTTATACAATTTATCTTGATCATATCAACCATTAATTCCTCCATCCATCCCCTCAGGTACTCCTTCCCACCTCTACATCTTAAAACTCTGTCCCTACCTCCTCTTGAGTCCAATCAGCACTGCCGGCAAAAATATCAACTGATCTTGTTTGCTTGGTCTTCTGAAATCATTATGCAGATGTAACCATAAGTATAGTGAGTTTGACTGCAGCACTCATGCCAAGTTCAGAAGATATCATTTCATAGCACAACTCCCTGTACTCCAGGGCCTCCACCCTTTCTGCTGTCTCTTCCAAAATATTCCCTGAGTTCTGATGGAGATGTCTGATATATATGTCCCTTTTTGGACTTAGAACCCAACAGTCTTTTATTCTCAACATTTTGGCCAGTTTTGAGTCCCTGCATTAGCTATTGCCCATTGCAAAAGAAACTTTTCTCAACAAGGTTGAGACTAGCACTAATCTATGGGTAGAAACATAAATATTCAAAGGGTACTTTGACAACATGTCCATTTAGCAAAACAGCAGTAGTGGGTGCCCCCAACTGCATAAGACCTCCCAAGTCATGGGCTTTGACCAAGTTTACAGCACCAGGCATGAATCCCTTCCTGTGCAGCAGGTCTTAAATAAAATTAGAAAGAAGTTGGTTGCTCCTGCATCAGCTATGCCACTATTGTACCAGTGGCTGTATCTTGTCGGGCAAGTCAACAAGTATTGTTGAATTAGGCTCACTGCTGGCTAACATCACTGAAGAATTTTCTGCCCCTATAGCCTGCATTGCTCCTTCTGTCACTGTGAAAGCTAGCCAGCAGGGAGAACATGTTAGTGTTTAACCAGTTTAGTTTTTTTTTTGTCTTTAGCAATCAGATTTTTACCATGTAGTTATGATGGGCAAATAAGAGCAATGGTAAGAGCCTGTGGTGTCTGAGGAATCTTTAAGGCTTCCTGGCCAGTAACTCACTGGGAAGTGGTATCCCCCATGAAGAATGTCTCTGGATTGTATTGAATTTGTAGATTGCTTTTGGTAAAATAGCCTTTCTATGATATTGATTCTTCCCATTGATGAGCATGGGAGATCTTTCCAGCATCTAGTGTCTTCCTTAATTTCTTTCTTCAGTGTTTAAAGTTTTAATTACAGAAGTCTTCACATTCTTAGTTATGTTTATTTCGAGATGAACCTTCTCAGGCTGTTGTAAGTGCAATTACTGCCTTGCTCTCCTTTTCAGTTTGCCATCAGTACAGAAATGATTCTCCTGTGTTATCTTTGTATCCTGACACTTAGCTGAAAGTGTTCATCATTTCTTAGAGTTTTTGGTGGAGTCTATGGTCTTTTATGTATAGAATCTTATCATATGCAAATAGAGAAACATTGACTTCTTCTGGTCCTATTTGTATCCTTTTTTATTTGCTTCTCTTGACTTTTTGTTCTAGATAAAACTCCCAGTTTTATATTGAGTTAGATAAGAGAAGGTGAACACCCTCATTTTGTTTATAAGTTTAGTGCAAATGTTTTTGAGTTTCACCAATTTAATAAGATATTGGCCATAGATTTTCATCTAATGTGTATTTCTTGAGGTGTGTTCTATCTATTCTGAGTTTCTTCAGGACTTTTAACATGGACTGTTAGCCTTTGTCAAAAGACTTTTTTGTGTCTATCAATATGGCTGTAATTTCTGTCCTTGAGTCCATTTCTTTAATTTATAACATGTGCTGATTTACATATATTGAAACATTCTTGCATGTTCAGAACAAACCTAACTCAGTGACAGTGGATGATCATCTCAATCTGCTTTTGATCAAATACAATTGCAAGTATTTTGTTGCTAATTTTTACATGTAAGTTCTTCATGGAAATTGATGTGTAATTTCTCTTTCCCTTTCCTTCTCCCCCCCTTTTTGGTGTGTTTATCTATTTTTGATGTTGGGGTAGTACTAGCTTCATAAAAGAGTTTGGCAATGTTCTTTTCTATTTTCCGGAGTAGTTTAGAAGCACTGGCGTTGACTCTTCTGTGAAGGGCTGGGAAATTCAGCAGTGAATTCATCTGGGCTTGGACTCTTTTAATGAAGAGAATTTTAATAACTACAATCTCAGTGCTTGCCATAGAGCTGTTAAAATTGTTTCTCTTACCTTGTTTTAATTTTTAAAATTTATTTAATTTATTTATTTATTTTACATCCCAACCACAGTTTCCCCTCCCACCTCCCCTCCCATTTAATTTTTATTGGTTAAACATATCTAGTGGACTATATGTTCTCAAGGCAAAGCAGAATGATGTTATGGCTTTCATCGGTAGCTCTTGTACCAACTCTGTTTTCATCTTCAATTCTAATCATCTTCAATTAATTTAGGTCTTTTCTAAAAGAATCTCTTTCTATTTGTTAGTTTGGTTAAGAGTTTGCTTACCCTTTAAAAACACAACTCTGTTTGATTCTTTATATTTTATATTTGCTTGTTTCTTTTCATTTCATTCACTTCTACCCTGATCTTAATGTTTTCTTTCAGTTATTAATTTGGGTTTGACTTATTATTTTTCTAGATCTCTAAATTTTATTATCAAATTAGGGATTTGAGATTACTCTGATTTCTTGATGTAGGTAGAGTTATTAGAGTTCTAGAATCCCCTTTTAGAACTGATTTTATTGTGTCTCATGTGCTTTGATATTTTCCATTTTCATTTGATTCTAGGAGTTTTTAAATTTCCTTTTGACTTATTCAAGAACCCATTCATAATTCTATACTGTGTTGTTTAATCAAATTCTTAGGATTCTCTTGCTATTGATTTGCATTCTTATTCTGTTTTGATCATATAAGATACATGGAATTAATTCTATTTTCTGTATTTAAGACTTGCTTTGTGTCCTAATATATTATCTATTTTAGAGAAAAGTCTATGGGCTGCTGAGAAGAATGTATTCTGCAGTCTTCGAGTGCAGTGTTTTGTAGATGTCTGCTAAATCCATATGAACTATGATGTCATTTAATTTGCATATTCCTACTTTTTTGGTTGCAAAGGTCTGTAATTGCTGAGGGTGGGTTGTTGAAGTCACTCACCGTTATTGTGCAAGAGTTAATCTGTGACTTTAAATCTAACATTGCTTGTTTTATGAATCTGGGTACACCTGTGTTTAGGGTGCATATTTTTAAAATCACAATGTCCTTTTAATGGATTATTTCCTCCATCAGTAGGAAGTAACTCATTATTTTTCCCACTAGCTCAGATTTGAGGCTTATTTTGTCAGATATTAGAACAGCAGAACCTGTTTTTTTCCTGGGCACATTTACTTGGAATACCATTTTCCATTCTTCCACCGTGGGTCGTGTGCGTCTTTTGTGCTGAGTTGCTTTTTGTAGAGGCTGAAAATAAATGGCTCCTGATTTTTCATCTGCTCTGCTAGTTTGTGTCTTTTGATTTAGAAATTGAGACCATTAGTATCCAGAGTGTTTAATACTCTATTCACTTAGTAACTGTGGGCTCTCCCCTAAGAGCTATGTCCTATCTAGCCACAGTATCTTGGCTCTAATAATGGTTCCAAGCATGAGTTTCAACTTGTAGAGCAGGAATCAAATCCAATAAGAAATTCCTTGATTTTGCCATGATGTTTGTGGCACTATTGTGTTGGTAGGCATGTCTTGCCAGACCAGTCATTGTTGTATATTATAAGGTCTACAGCGAGGAAAAACTGGTGATTCCCTTTACTGTCTGATAGCATGCGTAGCACCTTCCATCACCATGGGCGCTTCCAGCTCAGTACCAGTTGGAGTTCTTCAAGTTCTATATTCAAGTGTAGGGTATTCTCAGCAACAGAGTCTTTGCATCACGTTCTACAGGGTAACCAAGAGCATCGGCAATATCCTGTAATGTTTGGGGCTCTATGGGACTCTAGTTGCCCGTAACTCCAAAGGTTGTGTTCCTAGTGCTGGGCTTTTTTGTTATTCTGTGGTGTTGAGTGGGATATTATAAGCATGGTAAAGGGTAACTCTATTTAAGTGTTTTATATGCGTGCATGTGTAGACTTCAGGAAGCATCTACAGTGGTAGGTTTTCCTGTGGGTTTTTCAGTGTTTTTAATCCTAGCATCCCTTTCCATTTTTCCTTATCTACCTTGCCCCCCACTCCTTTCACACTAACCCCCCTTTCAACCGTTATTCCTTTTACCCTTTCATACCACTATGCTCTATCTCCCCGCCTTCTAAATCATGCCCTCCAACAGGGCCCTTTCCTCATTTCTTGAGCTCAAAGGCTATTTCAAAAGGAACACACATATCTGAAGATTCGTGGCTGACGTCTGCAAATGAGAAAAATAACTTATGAGATACAGGCCCCAAAGGAGAGCCTATTACTATTACTCTACTAAACAGATATGGTACTAAACTTACACCCAATGGCTTATTGTTTTACCTGTAGGGGATTAATGCATTGGTCAACCCTCATCAGAGAAGTTTATTTTTACAGTAGAGGTGATTAACACAGAGGCTAATAACAGATCAAGGTACAGAGAATAAAAGACTGAAATGCTCAGACCTAGATTAGGCATCTATAATACCCCCTGTTCCCCAAGGCTCAAGGTTCATGGTGAAAGAGGGGGTGGAAAGAGTGTAAGAGCCAGGGCGGTTGATGACTGTAAGGGGACAGTGCTTTCTGAACATATTAGGGGAGTCGAACATGAATTTGTAGCAGCTGAGCCAGCATGCACAACGCCATCATAGATGTGGGCCAGAAAACATTTTAGCATAGGAGGTGGAGGTGAGCAGGAAGTCCTTCCTCTAACTAAAGAGCTCTTATTAGTTGACAGGTGCTGCAAGGGAGTCGATTGTCTTTAAGCCACAGCCTCTGATGGGTTGGCCACCTTCCAGTGACGCCCATATTATATCCAAAACTACAGGGGTAGCACCAACTGTACTTTATGGGTGAACAAAACAAAACAACAACAACAAAAAGGACAGACAGCTGGGCGTAAGGAGGGGAGGATGGAACTGAGAAGAGCGAGTGGAGGACGTGAATGTGGTGACAATGCATTGAACGGAACTCTAATAAAAAGCAAGAAAAATAATAAAACTAGAAAGTACTGAGTGCTGTCTTAATGAGCGTTCCATTGCTGGGAGGAGACACCACGAACATGGCAACTCTTATAAAAGAAAAACACTTAATTGGGGTGACTTCCATTTTCAGAAGATTGGTCCATTATCATCATGGTGTAACATGGTGGCATGCAAGCAGACATGGTGCTGGAGAAGTAGCTGAATGGCCTACATCTTGACTTGCAGGCAACAGGAAGTGATCTCACTGGGTGTGGCTTGAGTACATTTGAAACCTCAAAGTCCATACACTTCCTCCCACAAGGCCATACCTACTTCAACAAAGCCACACTTCCTAATAGTGCCACTCCTTTGGGGGGCCATTTTCTTTCAAACTACCATAAAGTGGTTACTAAAATATATGAACATTCAGGGTTCAGAGCAATCTGTGGTATCAAGTATCCACTGAAGATCATGAAAGATGTCCTCCATGTATGGGGGAAACTATAGAACATTCTAAAGAATGTGTATACACTTTCCCACTCCCACAGGCATGTATACACACTACTGTTAGAGCTAATAGAAGAACTCAGCAATGTTCCAGGACACAAGATGGGGACAAGCTTGGCATGATGGTATATGCCTGTAATCCTAGCACTCAGGAGGCAGAAGAGGGTGGTTTGCAGGTTCAAGGCCAGCCTGAATATAGTGAAACCCTGATTTGAATAAAAAATCTAAACAAAACAAGCTATACGTGACTGTAAGTTACTGATATAAGACATCAGATAAACAAATGAAACAAGTTTGAAGAAATGAGTGAAGTATTTGGAGTAAAATATAGTTACTACATGATGCTATGAGAAAGGATAAAGTAATTTCACATTCACATGAAATGAAAGTGAGACATGAAATTGACAATCTAGGTTAGGTACAGGAACTTTATGCCAAAGGTCAACTTCTTTGGAAGTTTTCTAGGAACCTTGAGTGGACAGTGTGTTTTTCAATTTTATGAAGAGTAGTGAGAAAAACTATGAGTAGGGGACTCAGCTAGACTTGTGATGGGAAAAATCTTTCTTGATCCTTGGCTTACAGGTTGCCAGAGTTTGGGGACAGTCAAATGAGGCATATCAGAAACCAGGAACCCAGAAGTAAACAGAGGCAAACTCAAAAATGTAAGTTGAAGAGAATTTAATAATAAAGGCATTTATAATTGTGAGAGTAGAATTAAGGTAAGTATAAGAAACGACAAAGTACTAAGATAGGAGTGTTAGCAAGCTATTCCCACGCCAGCGTCACAGAACTTAGAGCCACAGCACGTGACTGTTACAGAGGAGCTATGCTCTTACATAGAGTCACACAGGAGTTAAAAGTGTGACCCACCAGAGAGGAAGCTGCAAAAATAAACACTTGCACATCTTTTTTTCCAAGATCTTCCAACCTCCTAACATACATTGGGTAAGTCTAACTAGAAGCTGGAAGACACTGCACTCTGGTTTATCCAGTCTGTGATATTAGTCTCTGGGTCACAGGGCAGGGCCCAGAAGGGAAAAGAGTAGGGCAGATAGCCAGAAAGAGGATGCAGGGTGCAGATGGGCAGTAGAGAACCACAATCAAAGAGCGAGAGTGTGAGTTTGAGATGATGCTGGCATCTTGACAGGCATCACACTGATGCTGGAGGAACCACATGTCCTGACAGGGTCAGTAACAGGAGTGCCAGACTGGAAGAAAGACAGGAGGTTCCCTGGGTGGAGAGTTGGGCGTAAAGAACGGAGTTGCAAAACAATGGAAAAACATGTTTTGTGGGCAGGTCACTTCATGAAACTGCTGTTAAACTTAGGTTCTGAGTTCAGCTGCTGTGACAGAGGAACGAAATAACACATTAAATTACTTTTTGTTTAGGTTACAGACTGAGCTAGCTAGTGCCCGTGCTAGCAGAAGTTAAACGTTTTACTTTCTTTATCTGGTTGCTTTGCCCTCATCCACACACACAGCAAGAGCCACTCACCACCAGATCCACATTTTAGTGAACATAATGACACTCTTGCCTTTCAGGAAAACAGCCAAGAAGCTGTATGAAAAATTGAGGATACCATCCTCCTGGCCAAAGGTTAATTAGACCACACTTTAAGGGACATAAAGAAATGTAGCCTCTGATCTAGACAGTAGGGCACCCTGAAGAAACCCAGAAAAAAAGGTTTCCACAAATAAATTAGCATCTCAAGACAAAGTCCTGGAGATTGGTGAGGTATAGGGCCTGCAAGGAGAACTCTGTGGCTGGAGTGGAGGAAGATGCAGATTCATGATCTAAGTGATAGGAAATGAGACTGAAGGGAGTCAAGGCCCATGGGCTCCAAGTTCCAGACATTGACACCACCAACACTTTCAAAGGGCTGCTGTCCCCTGATCCTGTACTCTAAGTGCATTTCTATTCCCATCCTGTGTGTGCAATACCTAGATTAGAATAGCACTGCTCATGGGCTCATATTTTGGTCGCTGGATGGACGTAGAAAGAAATGGATTTTCCAGCATCAGATTGCAAAGCTTAGAATGTGGTAAAGAATTTGCACCTTTCGTTCAACACAGGCCACTTCTGGTGGGTTGGACTGCTTGGTGTGTTGACGGTGGAGGTGATTGATGGCAGCCTCTCTGTATCCAGCTACATTCTCTGACCTTCCTTATGCAGTGTCTTCTGCCTTGCTAAAATCTGTACATTCTGTGCCATCAAGTATGAAACCATTTCCTATTCCTTCGACTCTAACTTTCTTCATTCCATTGTTTATTTCCTAAAGGCTGAATTAGCACATTTCAAAGTTCATAGATTTCAACATGCTACGGATATACCCAGAACAGTTTTTTTTTTCTGTCCAGTTTTCTACCTGGCCTCAGATGAACCTTCTCTTTCCTTTTGTATGCCAAAGAATTTACGTCCCTGAGGTTAATCACATGGATCTTCAATTAATCATTTATACCCTCCAAATCATGTGGAATCATCTAATTGGGCACATGAGGAGATAATTGTACATGACAGCAAGAATGGTAATGAAGCAGTTATGCAGAAAAGTAGGATTTTTTTTATAAAAGGGGGAGGTGCTTAGGGAAGAGCCTAGACCTGTGGCCTCTAGTAATATTCTATGTGTATATCCACTCACTACCCATCAATCATTCCATTAAAAATTTGTGCAAAATAACAATTTCTATAGCACCCACTATCTGAAAGATTATAATATAGCTCATGTGTCAAAACTGGGACAGACTCATGTAAGTGATGGCTAGGAAGAGACAAATGAAGGATCATATGCAAAACTGCATTATACTCTCATTTTATTGTTTGCACTGAGGCTAGTGTGGTGGTTGGAGTGGGAAATGTCCCCTATTTGTCTCACATATTTGAAGACTTGGTCCCCTGAAGTGGGATGGCCCTCTGTATGCTGTGAATATGCTTTGTTACCATTGGTAAATAAAGACACTGCTTTGGCCTATGGCAGAGTAGAATATAGAGAGTTGGGAAATCCAAATAGATACAGGGAGAAAGAAAGCAGAGTCAGAGAGATGCCAGCAGCAACCAGAGAAGCAAGATGTGAAGTAACAGGTCACGAGTCTCGAGGTAGAATATAGAATAATAGCAATGTATTAATTTAAGTTATAGGAGCTAGTTACTAATAAGCCTAAGCTAATAGGCCAAACAGTTTGTAATTAATATTAAGCCTCAGAGTGGTTATTTGGGAACTGGCAGACAGGAGAGAAAGCTCCAGTTATATTTCCCAGTTGGTGTGTTGTTTGGAGAGGTTTGGGAACTTCAGGAGGTAGAGCCTTGCTAGAGGAAGCCTTGAGAGTTTACTGATTTGCCCCACTTCCAGTTCACTCTCTCTGCTTTGTGAGTGGAGTTGAAGTTGTGACCGTGTGTCTTCCTGCTCCAGCTGTCCGCTGCCATGCCTCCCTGGCCAGTGAGAACTCCCTTTCTGGAGTCCTAAGACAAAATAAACTCTTCCATAAGTCACTTTTCATCACTGTACTTTATCACGGCAGTAGAAGTAATTAATACAACTCATAAAAGGCTAGAAGACGAAAAACAAGTGCAGAAAAAACTGCAACGCTGTGCTTTGGGTGTTCGAATGAAAGCAGGAGCCTTGGAAATGCACCAGCTGATTGTGGGTGGGTGAGGGTATAATAGCGTCCCAGCAGAACTCACCTTCTACCTAGGTCCTGATGGGCAATCAGGAGTTGCCCAGAGAAGGCATCAACATTTGTGAAAAGAATAATGTTATCAAGAGTGCAGAGCCATGAGAAGAATGGCCATGTTGTGGTTCTGTGTGGCCAGCTTTATAGGCATGTGGAGTACATGCAGAGAGGGAGGATGGCAAGATTGGCGGCATGTGTTTGCCTTTGATTCTGTAGGCACTGGGGACCTCTTTAAAGCTTACAAACATAGAACATGGTCATAATTGTATTTTAGAGAGACGACTAGGGAAGTTAGGGAAACAGAGCCGACCACTTGTTTTTATGTAGAGGGCATTTGTTGCACACCTACCATGATTCCCAGCATCTCCTGGCAGCTGGGTGCGTAGGGTCACATGGATCTGTGCACTTCTGTCCCTCATGCAGCTTCAAGCGGCAAAGAGAAACAGATTACACATAAAAATGCACAAGTAGTAATGAGTGTTTGGGAGAAAATAAAGCAGGGAAATCTTTGTAATTAGGTGACCAAGTAAGCCTGCAGAATAGTATCTCCCAACGAGAAGCGAAGGTACACTTGAGTAAAAACCCTACAGGCATAGCAGAGCAAGTCAAGTGCATAGCTGCACAAGAGAACTTGGGCAGAAGAAGTTCTACGTGCAAAACCCTGGTGCATTAAAGAGAGACATAATTCCAGTATTTCTAAAAAGGATATGGGGCTAACGAAATACTGGTCACCTTCTGAATAACACTCAGAGTACGGAGACGGTTGTTTAAAAGGACATGGGGCTAACGGAACACTGGTCACCTTCTGAATAACACTCAGAACATGGACAGGGTTGTTGAAAAGTACTCGTGTTTGACAGGCTAGAACAGAATCTCTCTTGAGAAGTTGTCGTCAGGCCATGATTTAAAAAAGAGGTAACCAAGTTATTTTTCACTATCTTTAAAAACCAGCATTTTTGTATTTAAGCAGAGAAGCCTAGTTATTATTCTGAGGCCAACCAGAGGGTTTTCTTTGCTTTGTTTGGTTTTGTTCATTTGCTTTTGCTCTCTTATGTAGTTTTAAGCCATTATTTTCAGTTTTAGGTGCTCCAAATATGCACTGATGACCACATTTAAGGGAAATCTCCCCAAAATGTAAAAAGATAAACTGCCTAGAATTGTTTGTATAGAAGCCCTTCAAGCAAGTCAGAGAGCAGAGAAGGACTGGGAAGGCATTGGCTTGCCACGAGCTAGCTGAGTGCTTCCCACATGGGATAAACTGAACCAGAATCTGCAATGAGATCATTAGTGTGTACCATCCTGGTCCTGTAGTCAGATTGCACACATATTTAATACATTGACCCCGGAATGAGCCTTGAAATGTCCCTCAGACCCAAGAGAACAAAGTACAAAGAAAAATCAGGAGGAGGGGAAGATGCCAAGTGATCCACGATGCTGTCAGTGTCACCCTCTGCGCTGATCAGAAGAAGAAAGGTAATAGAGAAGGTTCTGTAGTGCTGGTTCAGCGGTCTGCCACCCAACTCCATGACAAGTCGACCAGGAGGACATAGCCATATCATTACGGACTGTATCAATAATAAATTATAAAAATACCTTATCTATATGGAATAGTGCCCTGAATTTATGTGAAGTATCAATATTTATGATTACATATCTCACCACTCAATGCCCGAAAGAAAAGAAAAATAAAAAATTAATATAATCTTAAATTGTTTCTAAAGATTATTAATACTTTAAAGACAAATTAACAATATGAGTACAAGTATTTGAGACACTACTTTTTAAAATATCCAAGTTAGGAAAGAAGTAATGTTTTTCCTATTCAATAAAATAAATCAAAAAGACCTTGGGATAAGCAATCTATTTTTAGAGTGCATACAGGAACAGCTCTGGAAATCAGGTAGTCTATCTAAATTTCAAATATTGGGTTTCAGCTCAGAGAATGTCAGGGTTTAGAGCAGGATATTTTCATTCCATATCTATACACATTCTTAACTCCTAAAAATACTTCCTAAACTCTTGGAGCATTGCACTCCTTGGTTCTAGTCAAGACCTTAAACAATTCAGATGTAAATTATTAGACATTTAAAAGTTAATATGTTCTGTTTACAAGGTGCTAACTGAGCACAGGTTACAGGAAACAACAGAGTGGGTAAGGCTACCCCCAAGAAGCACAAGGAGTGAGTGCAAAAAGAAACTACAGAGTCGGACTATAACAGGGGTCTGGAGGAAGAGATGGCTCTGGGTAGAGAAGTCTAGTCAGGTTCTTAGGAAAAGCAGCAGCTGACCTCGGCGTTGATAGGCAGAGAAGATGTCGATGGACAGAAATGGGGACAGGATGGGATGAGGACAATAATTCAGGTGAAGATGGGGTTTATTTGACAGGAACATTGGCAGGAAGGTGGGGTGAAGTCAAGGGTTCCCTGGGCTCAGATGTCTGCCTGAGGAGTCGGAATCAAATTCAGTCATCAGTGGAGCTGCATGGAAGCCCGCATGACATGATGTGTCATGACACGGCTCTGTTTATGCTCTGATGCACAAGCTTGTACACTCGGCTGCATTTGCCTGTCTGAGAAGTGAGGGTGGCTCCCTGGCACCCCAAGGGAAGAAGGGTTTTGCACACAGGTTTGCTCTGAGGACAGAGCGCAGTGATGGAGGTAGGGCTGTCACTATCACAGCTCTTCTTGTTCCCGTCGCATACAAGGGACCTTCGAACTTTCGACTATGGCCTCTGTGTCCCAGTCACTTAGGTGTCATTTGAGCTGCTGAATGATTTTTAAATATGAAAAGGGTTATCACCCACAAATATTTAAGTGCCCACCTAATGAACTATGATGCCCTACTGTGGTGGGCCATTTGTAGCAACCACAACCAGAAGTCTAATAAAAGCTAAAACTTGATGTAGGAGGGTCATCTGTCTATGTGTTACTTTCATTGGTTAATAAA
>LOJH01049514.1:5949-18790 GCA_001685095.1 Ellobius talpinus
CTACATGGGAAGTAGAAAAAGACAAGATCTGAGTAAATTGGGAGCATGGGGACTGTGGGAGAGGGTAAAAGGGGAGGGGGAGGAATATGTAGCTCAATAAAAACAATTGAAAAGAAAAGTGCCTGCCACAAACTGGACAGGAGTGTACAACTCAGTTTGCAGAGTGTTGCCTAGCATGTATGAAGCCCTGGGTGAGGTCCCTAGCAACACATAAGCTGGAGGTAGAGACAAGAGAATCAGAAATTCAAGGTCATCCTCACCTACATAGCATTCAGGAACAACCTGGTCTAGAGATCCCTTCTCAAAGTGAAAAGGTACCTATCACACAGTTAAGTGATAAATATTAGCTATAATTGTTGCCCTAAAGGTGTTTTTTCTTTTTTTTTCTCCAGGTTTTCAGTCGCTTTTTTAAAGAAGAAAGGCTCATGGTGCAAATTGTTATTTCTAGGTAAGTATGTTTTAAGATTTTACTTAGCTTGAGTGCCAAGGATTATACTGGTTTCACACTGTTCTGGAAGCATTAGGGTCCTCAGGTACATCTTATATAACTATTTGCATTAAGATCTCTATTTCAGTTCTCAGCACTGCCCAATTTCCCAAGCACTTATATTCATCACAGAGTTTCTTTGGGCCTCTAATGGTGGTGTAGGTGTAGGACACTACTCATCCTTTACCACTCAAAAATATTGTAACCGCCAGCCCTTTGCTTGCAGTGCGGGGGCTGGAGGCCTGGCAGAATGGGTGCTGATGGAACTACAGGGGGAGATCGAGGCTCGCTACAGCACCGGATTAGCTGGAAACCTCCTGGGAGACCTACATTACACCACTGAGGTGAGGGGGCTTTTATTCCCTACCTTATGCCTCAGTAAAACAAGCTACACCGAGGTGGTGCTCCCAGGACCCAGTGTGAGGACTGTCCTCAGGTTTGTTGCTTGAGGTTTAGCCAGTCTGTAGAACTGTCTGCTTGCTGTCCCACCACTTTCGCAGTAGCAGGACAGTGGAGCCTTGGGGAATCTGCAAGGGTCCTAAAAATAGAAGTGCTCTTTACTTGGGGCTAGAAAGGATAAAAAGGGCACAAGGGTGGATTGTCCAGTGCAGTTTTTTAACAGTGATAGAGCCAGATTAGGGACTGTGAGGTGCCAGCATTGCTGCCAGGAGCAGCTTTAAAAGGTACCTGAGAGGAATGGCCTTGCCCTCAACCTCAGGCGTCTCCTTCTTGTTCTGCCAAAGGGAACCCCTGTGCTGATCGTGGGGCACCACATCCTGTATGGGAAAATCATCTGCCTGGAGAAACCTTTTGCAGTCCTTGTCAAACACACTCCTGGGGAGCAGGACTGTGATGAGCTTGGTCGAGAGACTGGCACTCGGTATTTGGTGACAGCACTCATCAAAAACAAGATCCTTTTCAAAACTCGCCCTAAGCCTATTATCACCAACGTCCCCAAGAAAGTATGAAAGAACCCCGGATTTTCCTTAGAGAGCGGCCAACTCCTTGGACTCGTGCTCCATTGCCACCTAGAGGACGGCTGGACGGTTCCCTGGGACCACAGGGAGGACCTGTTATGAACACAGGCCACCCAATGGGCATGAACTCGGATCCTTTCCTTATGGCAGCAGGTTCTCTTGGGGGGAACCTGGCTCCATTTCCAAGGAATCCAGCTTCTTTTCCTAGTTCATCAGGCTCACTGGCTTCAAATCCAGCACATTTTCCTGCTGGTGCTCGTGACCCAAGCATGGCTTCTTTTCCAAGAGGGATGAATCCCACTGGTACAGGTGCAGTTTCCTTCCCAAGGCCAGGTGGCCTTTTGGGACCGGGACCGGGACCAGGACCGGGTTTAAACCCTAGAACAGGGGGTCTTCCAGGCCCAGGGCCTATGTCTAACCCCAGACTAGGAGGCCTTTCCCGCCCTGGTCATATGGCCAACCCAAGGGCAGGTGGGCTCCTGGGAACAAGTCCTGACCCCAGAAGTGGTGGCCCTATGGGCCCTGGATGTGTACCGAACCTGAGGGCAGGTGTTTTAGCCTCTGGTACTGGTCCTCCCAATCCTAGGCCAGTTGGCCTGGGCCCTGGACCAAGTCCTAATCTGAGATCAAGCTTTTTAGGTACAAACCCAGCTCCTAGGTCAGGTATGTTTCCAGGCCCAGGCCTGGGGCCCAATCCACGAGCAGGTGGCTTAGGTCCAGGCCTTGGGCCCAACCCGAGAGCTGGTGGCCTAGGCCCAGGCCCAAATCTGGACACCAGAGCAGGTGGCCTCTTGGGTACAGGATCTGGTCTTAACTTAAGAATGGCTGGACCTCAAGGCTTAGATCTTGCTCCCATTCTAAGGGCAGCAGGTCTTTTAGGAGCAAATTCAGCTTCTTTCTCACAGGCTTCTGGAAACATGGGCACAAACCCACCTACCATGACAAGAGTACCTGGCCCCATAGGACCAAACACAGGTCCTAGCTCTCGAGGAATTGGCCTTCCGGGGCCAAATCCCTCTGCCATGTCAAGGGCTCCTGGCCCCATGGGCCCTAATTCAGCTCATTTCTCAAGGCCAGGTGGCCCAATGGGGGTAAATGCTGGAGCCTTTCCAAGAGGGACAGGATCAGGAGGACTGAACCCAGTTGCCTTTTCTCAGGCTTCTGGCTCACTGGCTTCAAATCCAGGTACCTTTCAGAGGTCTGCTAGTCTCCAGGGCTCAAATCCAGCAATTTTCCCTAGAGCCTCTGGGCCACTAGGTCCCAACCAAGCCAACTTTCCAAGGGCCACTGGTCTGCAGGGTCCAAGTCCAGCTGCCTTCCCAAGGTCTGCTGGCCCATTAGGCCCGGGTCAGGTTGCTTTCCCAAGGTCAGCTGCTGGGCACCTGGGCTCTTCTCCAGCAGTCCCTGTGGGTGTCAACCCAGCTCCTTTTGCAAGGCCAGCAGGAACCCTGGGTCTTAACCCAGCTTCCTTTCCAAGGATGAATGGCCCTGTAACCAAGACTTTGGTCCCATTTCCTAGGGTAGGCAGCCTCCCTGGTTCAAATCCAGCTGCTTTCCCCAGACCTGGGGGTCCCATGGCTGCGATGTACCCAAATGGAATGTTACCCCCTTAAATACCATTTTTCTTCCAGGGCCACTTTGTTTTTCAAATACTGTGGTTCTGGGCTGGGACTGTCTATTAGATAAAGGAGTAGATCTGGAGCTACAGTCTGAAGAACATAGCTGGGGCTCAAGTTCAAATGAACCTTCTTTTTCCTCTGCTTTTTCTCTTGACTGAAGGCAAACTTATTTGTGAGACACGGACTATGGCAGATTGAATGATCCTGACCTCAAGAAAAAGGATCTCTGGCCTTCTGGACTCCTGCTGTGCTGTTGTCCCACAGCTTTCTGCCCCTTGTTTCTTACTAGTTTCTTGACTTGTTCTTGTGGACTTTTCCTCAGGGATACACTGGCCTGCGGGTCCTAATTCCCCTGCTCACCACTGGAGAATTGGCTCACTTGCTGTCTAGTGATGCTGCATTGGTGAGCGGACCATGCTTCAGTAACTCTGGCCTGGTCACCCTGGACCTGGTCATGTTCTACTGCCAGACCTTTCCCTGATGGCTTGAACACAGAACGGGGAGGTGGACACTCATGTCACAGACCCACACATTTCTGCTTGACTGGACCTGCAGCTCCTTTCTTCTGGGACTTAGGTGCCAGATTTAAGGCTCCTCTGATCATCCAGCTCCCTCTCCACTGGTACTCCCAATCAAAGAACCTCAAAACTTAAACTGATGTGGATGGGAATTGGGGAATTAGGGTGGGGGTGGAGGGATGAAAGGGAGCATCACTGCTTTGTTCAGCCTGATGTGAAGGATGGTTGGTGTTTTTCCTGCATTGTCTCTTTTCTTACTGTTTCTTTAATAAATGGGATGAGAGGGCTGTTGCGGTCATTTCATTTTGTTCTCTCTTCCACAGTGGGCACGTTTAACCTCTGCTTGTCTTTGTTTTGGTGGGACAACAACCTTGTATCCAACATGCTTGCATTTGAACTGCAAGCTTTGGTTTAGCCTTCACTCTTCTGTTCCTGTTTTGTGGAGTAATTGGAGGAGTTCTGGCATTTTTTGGTTGGGAGACTGCATCTGATAGTTGTCATGAGACTGAGATTCACTGATACTGCGTATGCACGAGCATTCATGCATGTGCCGTGCGTGTTAGGGTGGCCTAAGTGACTTAATTCCCGAAATTGATGCAGTGTGACAACTTGCCCTATTTTTGAATTTTTTAAATCAGCGTTTTAATTGTTTTTAATATCTTCTCGCTTCCTTTTTAGATTTATTTATTTATTTATGCAGTATCCTGCCTATAGGCCAGAAGAGGGCACCAGATCTCATTATAGGTGGTTGTGAGCTACCATGTGGTTGCTGGGAATTGAACTCAGGACCTCTGGAAGAGCAATCAGTGCTCTTAACTGCCGAGCCATCTCTCCAGACCAGCATTTTAAATATTTGAGTGGTATGTGTGTGCACTCATACTGGTTTTGCACGTATGGGAGTCAGAGGACAATTGGGGGTGGGGCAGTGGTCATCTACCATATGAATCCCAAGGATTGAACTCAGGTCATCAGGCTTGGTAGTAGGTTTCTTTTACTCCTGGGCCATCATCTTGCTGGCCTCTTATCCTACTTCTGAATTCCACGGTTACCATTTCTACCATTAGTCCTTTTAAAACTAGAGTAGGAATCAGGTTTATTAAGTACAAGAGAACATAGCTCTGAGATCCCAGCTGTTTCTTTAGATCTAAACTTCTAACCTCATGTGTTGAAGACTTGGTACCCAGCGAAGCTCTATAATAGAGGTAGGAGATGGATTCTTGGACATCGGTGGAGAAGCAGCTCTGCTGATAGTCATGGTTTAGGAGGCTAATTGGTAAGTGATGCAGGCTTTAGGCAGAGCACAGCTGGAGAGAGTTAGTCATATGAACATAGCTTGGAGAGGTGTGTTTTGTCCCTGGCTTCCTCTAGCTCTCTGCTTCCCTGCAGCTTAGGTGAGTAGCTTCACTTGAGTACAAGCTCCCTTCTGTGATACTCTGCCTCACCATGTACCCAGAACAGTAAAGTGATAGGACACCAAAAGTGTGAGCTAGGGTGAACCTTCCTCCCGAAGCTCACCTGGGTGCTTTGTCACAGCGATGGACACACCAGCATTGTGGAAGAGTTTTTATTTTGATAAGTTCAGTAAAAAAATTCTTGACCTGAAAACAACAAAAAGCTAGTCTCCAAGGACAATGAAAATGACAGTGTCAGAAGCAGCCACTCGTGGTTGCCAGCAACAGGTTGGCCGCTGCCTTGTCACCCAGAATTGTTTGCATTTCGTGGCATCAGGGCTTGGTGGTGGCCCAATAAGGCCAATTTAGCACTAACTGGGGTCATCGAGCTCCTTTGAGAGAAAGGTGGCTAGAACCAATGGTGGCTGGCACAGGCGCACCATCAAGCTGCCATAGCAACATCAGGAATACAAAAAACAGCACCAGAATGGCACCTGCAGTCAACAGAGGTGGGGGAGGGGGGTTGGAAGCTCAGGTCCCTAATGGTGCTGCACAGCACTCTAAGCAGTAGAGAAGCCAGAAAGTATGATGCCCCATCCAGCTCAGGAGATGCTATTAATCTAAAGCCTTCAAACTGACTCAGTCAAGTCCAGCCAAGGTGAGGTTGAAACTCTTGAAGGCCAGTGTTAAGAAAGAGGAGCTTACATCAGCCAAGGTTTCAATCCCATGGCCTTTAGAGAGAGCTACAAGAAAGGCACTCCTGAGCCAGTTGAGGGAATATGATCCCTGCCTTGGGGAGCACCAACGCTTGGATGGTGAGGAGCTACAGAAGGCTTGGTAGAGTAGAGGACTAAGCTGGTGGAAGAGATAAGAGATCAGCATCAGTGCTGGTGAAGGAGTTTGAGACCTGCAGGACCTCACTGAGGAGCATGCCATTAATTCCAAGGAGAGACTGATCTTTAAGGACAAAAGGAGCGGTGCAGGAGGAGGAAGGTGTGCTGCAGGGGAATGTGAGCCTGGCGGGTGAAAAGTTGGCCAAGAAGAACGTGGGGCTGTGGAAATAGCCCTAGCACCTGCTTTGTATCAAACCCCACCATGCAAGTGGTCTTCACACAGCAAAACCTTTGCTCTTTGGTAGCCAGAGAAGATGGGGAATTGGAGAGGAACAAACTTGACACTTTCTATGTGAACTAGAGTGATACCACCAATGGTCTCATGAATGAGAATTGGCAGAACTGGGTCAGCCTGCAACTGCAAGTTCAGCAGGGCCTTAGCTTCTCAGTATTTCACACTCAAGGAGATGGTGACCTTTAAGATGACTAAGCAGAAAGGGAAGAAAGTCCTCAGAGTGGTAGTGCTGGAAGATGACATACAGCCTCTTGAGCATTAGACTCAAAAAAGAGACTTAGGTTCCATACTGCTGGACAAAGGTCAGCACCAGTTACCCAGAGTGGAGAGGTGGTCCTGGATAAAGAGGAGCCAGTATCTTCAGCCTGCATCCTCACTAGATGATGCTAAAGAACATGAACATCAGTAAGGAGGATGATGGAAATGGAGCTCTGCTATCAGAGTCCCAGAGGTGCAGAAGGAGAAGGCAGAGTTAAAGCTGCAAAAGCAGCTGCAGGTGGGTGGGAGAGGGACATTGGTTGTGGCACCTGCAATGACAACAGCATTGAGAAAGATGGTAGAGCTTGTGAAGCAGAAGGGTCATCCCGAGAAGGGGGTCCTGGCAGAGTTCTGCTGCACTCTAAATTCCCACCTATGATTTGTCTGGCAACCTGGAGGAACAGGAGCAGCTCCTGGATTTGAGTTCAAGGAGAGTCACATCCTTAGAATGCTTTCTAAATAAGTCAGGGAAAACTTGAGCTGGAGCATGGGCAGCCTGCATAAGCAGCAGCGAGAGTTCTCAACCTCCTCCACCATTCATGGACAAGGAGCTTCTTGTGAAAAGGCTAGTCACAGCCCCATTGCTAGATAGCCCAGTACAGAGTATGGCCCCAGCATGTTGCCACTCCTAGCCATATACAGCATTGGGAACAAGATCAATCACCATTAAGTACAGACGGTAAAAGGACTGCATGGCTTCATCTAAGACTTCAAGGAGAAGGATGGCTATAAGTCTGATGTTAAAGTTGTGAACTTAGATGGCCTAGGCTAGAAACTCAAAGGAGGTTTTCCAGAAGCCATGACACTGCTTAGGTAGGAAGGGCTTGGGCAAGGTAGACAAAGCAGTGAGCAAAGAGGCTTACCTGGAGATGAGCTCCCGCTGCACACCTCTGCAGTGTGACTTTGCTTAAGAGGCAAGAGGCCCATGCATTGTGCTCAATGGCTGTGATATGAACATTACCACCAAAGCCATCTCCCTTCTGATTCCCTCCCACCCTTAATGTTAAATAAAGTTCCCTTCTTATTTAAAAAAGCAGGTAAAAATAAATAGGTTTACAAATTGTACAAGTAATACAAAAGAGGCTGAAATTTCCAATGAGGAAAACTCAAAATGAGTCTCATTGTATGAAGGCTCTTTCCTTGCAAGAAACAGGGATACAGCTGTAGGCCCAGTTTAGTTTTGCTGCTGAAAAACTTACAAAATAAATTAGAAAATCCAGTCGAGGTCCAATGTTGTAAGCTCACTACTGTATCTGCATCTTTAATCTGAGGAACGTCGACCACAGTGCAAGGCAGAGGAGTGATGGTAGGACAAGCAGTTTTCATCCGGAGTCCATCGTCCTGTGCTAACCTTCAAGTAAAAGCTGAAGAGAAACACGCCCTGTGGTTGACTGACCAGATCGCCTCCATTGCAGAAGAGCCCAGAGCAACGGCCTTTAACAAATGCCTGCTCCTTCCCAGCCACCATTGGTTGGGCTTGACATCAGTCAGCAATTTTATTGGAAACTTGAGGTCTGTGTGCTGTGGCAACTATTAGCTACATCTGGAAAACCTTTGCGTTCATGAGAGGAAGGGAAATGCCAGGGTTTGCCTATCTGTGGTTCCGAATGCACTTCATTCCTTTGTAGGAAGCACCTGTGTACACCGCTTTCCACCTTAGTGTTGGTTCTGAGGGGTTAACTGGCCCCTGAGAACGAATGTTTGGAACAAGTATAAGCACCCCTAAAGTCAAAGGCTTAGTCATGCTCCCAGGTTTTAGATCCAAAAGCCGAGTCTGCTCTTGATTTCAAAATGATACAAAAAGCTTCTCATCACTCCCCCAAAGAAGCAGGAAAATCAAGCAGCTCAGAGTGGTGAGAGGTCTGAAGATTGTTGGACCAGTTCCAGCTCCTAGTTTGGTTTCCAGACTGAAGAGCAAACGGAGTATCCACTACCTGGCCATAGGATTCCTTGAAGAAGCCACTGAGGACAATGGATTGTCTTAAAGTTGACCAACTTGGATTTGAGGGTTCGTTTGGGCAACACCAGAAAGCTTTCCACTGGGGATGATTGTCAAGAACAGTTATCTAAAAGTCACACATGCCAACCAGCTGCCACGTTACTGACCAGTTCCGCGATGAAAAACGGTGCGACCAGCGATGGTATTCTTTCCATGCAAGTAGGGGGCAGCCTTATAAGTCTTGTAAGAGTTTGTTCTCTGCCACGTGAAGAAACTTCCCCATGAAAATGAAGAGGTAACTGCTGCTCTCCCCCACTAGAAAATCACAACCAAGAACAACTATGTGCCTTTGAAGGAAATGAAATATCAAGTAGGATGTCTGGCCTCAGATCAGAGCTGAATTTGAAAGGAATTCAGGTATGAATGGGCCAAAATAGTAACTAAGACTTCTCTGAACACATTGGGTTTTGAGCTTCCTGGTATTTGATCTGCTCAGTACAATCTCTTGACAATTTTGAAACCCTTGTAAAGTCTGAGCAGTTTCCAATTGGAATACATTCAGTCCAAGGCTTCTGTGGTTTTTTAGCACCCCGACAATCTCTCTGTCCATCCTGTCAAACTATTTTTGTAAGAGTTGGGAGCTCAGATAGCCCAACCTGGCCTTGTACTTCTGATATCTTACATCTACCTTCCAAGTGCTGGGATTGCACCCATGACACCTGACCAAACTTTCCTTTATAATATGCACAAAACACCACCAAGCATAGTACTTAACCCCTGGTGGCTTGGTTTATCCCTGGGATGTTTTGATGTGGAGTGGAGTATATTACATAAAGCACCATTTCTTAGACCCTGTTTTCTGATCAAAGATCAGGCTTCCCAGCCTTGTTATCTCAGGCACAATCGTAATGCATTGATGGCTAATTAGAGGTTGGGGAAAGGGGATACTAGCTGGCCAGACTTGATGAGAACTTCTCTTATACCTCATGTTCAAATAGGGTAGGAGGACATTTTCCTAAAGTCTGTCGTTGCTTGCTTCTGTACCAGAAGTTGTCACAGGATGGAAGTTAGCACTTGGTTTAGCACATTTCTGGGCTCTCTGTAGTTAACAGAAGGAAGTAAAATCTTCACAGAGATCACTGCCTGTGCAAGAGCAAGCAGACAGGTAGCCTAAGAACAGACAAGTCCATCTGCCCTGTGCCTGAACAATCAGTGCTGAGCTTCGAGAGCAGAGAGCTCCTCAGGCCACACCACAGTCACAGTTCTTTGCATTTCAGATTTGTCCTTTCGGCCATGAAACTAGAACACAACACTCCCTGCGCCCTCCCACCCCGTCTTTTCCATTCCCCTCCCCTCCCTTACCCATTGCACGTCTCCCACTTTATTTAGGGGTTAGATCACACCTCAGCAAAAGCCAGGCTGTACTGCTCTGGCTTCTTCCCACACCTCCGGGCAATAATGGCCAGATACAACATGAGGAGGGCCACCCAGTAGCAGCCGTACAGGATGGCCCCGGAGACTAGGAAGGCTAGCTCAGTCTCACTGAACAGGTCCTGGCAATAAGCTGTGTATGCTAGGCCACCTAAAAGAACAGCTACCCAGATGGACACAGGGATTAGGCCAATGAAGTTCACGACAATGGTTTTTCGGCCAGAAGTGCCCCAGCCAGACTTGTTGATGGTAGCAATGGCAAAGATCTTGGCTGGCAGGAGGCTGGACATGTAGAGAAGGGAGTAGAGAGACATGAAGATCATCTCTGCATTGCCTCGAAGGAAGCAGGCATAGGTAGCCTTGATAATGCCCACCAGCTGCACCGTCAGCAGGAAGAGGAGAATGTTCCAGATGCGACCACGGTAGAAAAGTTGTATGACTGTGGCAATGAGGAAGAATGGGAAGAAGCCTGTGACCACTGATTCATAGGTCATCCAGAGGTGGTGCTTATGGAACCACAGAGAATTATAGAGCCATTCCCGGAAGTAAGACTTGCTCCAGCGGGTCTGCTGGTTGAGCCATCTGAGGTACTTAGTGGGGGTCTCTGTGAGGCACTTAGAGCGTGCTGTATACTTAGTCCGGTAGCCAAGACTCAGGACTCGGTTGGTAAGGTGCCGATCATCCCCAAAGCTGCACTTGCTGCCTAGGAACTTCTGGTGGTACCAGTCCTCCAGGAACTGCTGGAGGAGGCTGTTTCGGTACATGCCCAAAGGCCCACTGATACATTGCACACAGCCGAAGTAGGACTGGCAGGCCCGCTCCACATTGAAGGCCATCCAGTACCTCACACTGCTCAGGAAGGAGATCCATGAATCATACTTGTTGAGGATCTGTAAAGGGACAGAGATGCTGTGTTCATCTGAGGCCTTTCCACCCTGAGTTCCACGCCTACTGCTCACAATCCTGGATATTAGTTCTGAACTTACTAGAACTGAGGAACCCGAAACTCGGAGTGGTCATACAGAGCCTCACTCTCCAGCCCCAGCCACCTTTACACCTGCACTTACTCCCAGTTAAGATGCTCCAGGAGTCAGTGCCTGGTCTTAGAGAGGCTTTGGTGATTGGAAAGCCCTTAAGGTGACATGACATTGCCTGCAGTGTCTGCTGGCAGAAGACCTGGCTCTGTGTGCTTAACATACCCCCTACAGCTCTTCAGTCTGAGTTCCCTAAACATGGGCTTTTCAAGGAACTAACTTAGGAGCTATCTGCTACACTATCAGTCCAAAAGGAAGTTATTTCTGAGACCTGCAGTATCCAGATCCTATGTCCTTCCAAATACATGAGTTTTCAAAAAAAATTTTATTTTGTGTGTGAATGTTTCCTACATGTATGTCTGTTCACCAATGGCATGCATGCCTGTGGAGGCCAGAATAGGGCATCAGATCCCCTAGAACTGCAATTAGGATGTTCTGAGCCATCAAGTAGATGCTGGTGATCGAACCTGGGCCCTTTGCAAGAGCAGCAGTGATCTTAATAGATGAGCCATCTCTCCAGTCCCATTCTTCAAATTTTCTAATGCTCCCCTCCCCTTACTCATGCTCAATAAGAGCAGGAAATGAGTTGGGCAGTCAGTGAAGTGAGCCCTTAAAGACCCACAAAAACTATCAGGGAAACTGCTCCCCAGATGCTAGTAAGTCCAGAGAGTCATTTCCCAGGTATATTCCACTGGGCTTGTAAACCGGAAAGGCCAGCCCCAACCCCCAGGAACTCTCTTGGTTACTTCTTACTTGGACATCTCCTCCAACACCCCCTACTTGAGGATCTTCTTCCAAGACTCGGAGCATCTCAATGGTGCAGGCTGGGTCCAGCACGGTGTCAGAGTCACACACCTGCAGGAAAGTGCGTGGTCAGCGGTGCAGGCCTGTATAAGTACCCTCCCGCCTCAGGGGGCTGCTCCTTCCTGAGGAGCCTGACCCCTCTCCCATTCACTTCCAGCAAATGTCCCTATGCTAGGTAGAAAGGGGGAGGGGAAAGCAAAGGGAAGTAAGGAAATGGACAGCTAACAGTTCAGGTACCACAAGGGGAAGGAGAGTGTCCAGATGATGATGTCAAGGCTACTGCTGAGATGCTCTCATAGGTAGTTTGCTAACTTCTCATTTCACCCTGGCCTCCTGCTGATAAGAATGAGTCTACCTGCCCAAAAGCCCCTCCATGAGATGAAGCTGCCGCCGCCCAAACAAGTCTTTATGACAGGCCAACAGCTCCTCTTATCTGACCTACTCTGAATAAACCCGGAAGCTGGCAGCAGTTGCCAGCAATCGCAGCTTGCATCGTATCGCTGTTAGCTGCACCTGAGCTCTGGGAACAGGTACCATGGTGGCTGACTTCCTGTCTGCCTTCTTCCCTTCCTTTCATTTTGAGACAGTCTCTTTATGTAGCCATGGCTGTGCTGAAGCGCTTTGTAGACCAGAAAGGCCTTGAACGCAGAGATCTGCCTGCTTCTGCCTCCCAATTGCTGAGACTGAAGTTGTGAGCCACCATGACCAGCCTTTTCTGTATGCTTTTGAAGTTACTGAGATGGTCCGGGCATTCCACTGGGTAGAGAAATTGGGTTTACTAACCACTGACTGGGCTCAATGGTCACTGTTCTCTGAGCAGATAAACTCAAATCCCTTAGAAGCTTTACTAAAGTTGCTGGCATAAGGCCCTTAATTAAATTTCCAGAACCAAAAAGAAAGGAGGCTGCCTCTGACACCCCAGCCTTCCTCATTCTCTTCATGTTAGAAGACAGGTGGCACAAACAAGTAGCAGAATGCTAAAGGGGGAATGTATAGCCATCAGCACCAATTCTGCTTTCTCTGTCCTCCCACGAGACTTCCTTCCATCCTGGAGCTGGGGAAGGTCCCATCTAGACTCCCAGAGCCACCTCCTCAATTTAACAGTCAACTGCTCAACGCTGCTCGTCTTGACTCAGTGACTCTCTCTCTCTCCTTCCTTCCTTCCTTCTTCCTTCCTTCCTTCCTTCCTTCTTCCCTTTCTTTTTGTTTTTTGAGATGGGGTTTCTCTGTAGCTTTGGAGCCTGTCCTGGAACTA
>LOJH01049515.1:1252-12043 GCA_001685095.1 Ellobius talpinus
TGCAGACCTTCCCTCAGATCTGGCCCACCTTACTGGTCCCTCCTCCCAAGGTTACAGGACCCTAGCCAGGCTCCAGCAGCTGGGATGGACCCCAAGGGGCCCTGCAGACATGATGTCAACTACATATGTGTTGGCTCCAAGGGATGACGGCTGCAGCCTGTGGCCCTGACTAGCCTAGGAACAAGTGTCCAGAACAGGGGCGGAGGACCCCAAGGTCAATTGTCAACCTAGAGCTGGCCTGAGCTCTTCTGATGGGTGTCAGCTTGGTTCTCCATCCCCTTGCTATTGAGACTGAGCATCCACCCCTGCAAAATGGCATCACAGGGACCCTGGCAGGATCCTTAGGAGCCAGCCCTGAGGCCCCACTTCTCTCCATGTAGCTGCCAGGGTGCATGGTTTCCAACCACACCCAGGCTGTCAGCACTGGCTTTGCCTCTCTCCACCCATCAGTAAAGCACAGCGATAGCCGCCTACCTAGAACCATTCTAGCTGGTCCGAGTATGCAGCAGGCGTCGTTCACAACTTTGGGTGACATATAAGCCAGCAGCAAGCACTCTACCAACTGAACTACGTTCCAGGACCACAGCACCTGTCTTTCCTATAACCAATCACAGGTCGTTTCCTGCAGACATAGTCAGCATGCCAAAGCGGGGGGGTGCATGCTCATTGTTATCACAAGAAAGAACTAAAGAACTCTGGACCTACGATTCAGATGAGCAAGCTGACACTTGCAGGCCGAGGGCACCTGGGGCTGCCCAGAAGAGTGGGTGTTTGCTGTATTAAGCTCCAGGAACAAAACTCAATCACACTGCCTTGGCCTGGAGTGATCTTTGCAGGGCATCCTCTGGCCTCCTCTCTCACCACCCTCATCCCAGGCCCTGTCACACCTTCAGAGCTCAGACTCAGCCTACTCTTGCGGCTCTGTGCCTGCCAGGATGCACCTGCTCTTCCTTCATTATGCAGGCATCACTTCCTCCAAGATGGTTCCCTTCATGCCCAAGCCCATTCTGTGGCCTCCTATGGCTCTAGCCAGCTTGTGACACCAGGAGCCTGTCTGCCAGGGGCTCCAGTGGGAGACCCAACCCAGACCCTGCATGGAGCAATGTCTTTGTAGTGGCCCAGTTTGAACTTCCAACAAGGCTTAGAGAAAAGGTAAAACCACTGTCCTGGGCCTGGGGCTGGCTGTACATAGCTGGGAGGTTTTGGAAGGGGGTTCCAGGCAGCTTCTCCCTGCCCTTCCCCACAAAGCCCTCTACACCTTCCCAGAAGCTCAGCAGGGAAGCCCCAGCCAGGGAAGGAAGGAGGTGTGCAAGACGCCAGACTCTTCAAGCCAGGAGCTGCTGGAGACAGGGGTTCCATCAATAGGAGGGCTTCTTCAAGGCTCTACAGCCAGATGGCTCCCCACAGCACCCAAGAGAGCACTTGGACTCAAGGGGAATTTTCTGTTTATTATGTCCATCTGGCTGGGGCCTTGCAGTCTGGGGCCAGCCATACACACATGACAGAACGCTGGGCTGGGGGATCCACAAAGGGCCCACTGGCCTTCCCCCACAACCAGGTAGAGGGCTGGACAGCAGCCTTGTGATCTGCCCCAGATGGACCAAGGTACATCTGGAGGGACATACACCTGGTGGGAAGTACACCTGGAGGGACATACACCTGGTGGGAAGTACACCTGGAGGGACATACACCTGGTGGGATGTACACTTGGAGGGATGTACACTTGGTGGGAAGTACACCTGGGGGGACATACACCTGGTGGGATGTACACCTGGAGGGATGTGCACCTGGAGGGATGTGCACCTGGTGGGGAGCATCCACAGCCCACACCTGCCTGCTTTGTCCCCCATACCTCTGTCCAGCCAACTCCCAAAAGCCACTAGAGGGTTTACATTCTCTGGGAGGAATCAGGTGTGCCCAGTCCTATTCTATCCCAATCCTTAGCACATAATAGGTGGCCATGAATATTTGGCAGCAAATTACAGCTGCCCCATCCCCGCATACACTCCCTCCCCAGCCTTCACTTACACAGTCCCCTCTCCCACACTCTCAATACAGCTGCGCTCTCCCCTGGACACTACTGGTTCCAGCTCTTCCGTGAAGCTTTCCCGGACACTCCCAAGCAGGCTAAAGTTCCAGAACCTAGGCTGGCTCATTTGTTATTTATTCATTTAGTGGGCGTGTCCTGGGTTCCTGGTGACTGGAGAGCCTGTGCTCCTCTTCTGGGCTATAGAGAGTCTTGGCCCTTGTCTGCTCTGGTCTCTCCCATTGCCACAGGGGCCATCTTGGGGCTTCTAGCTATAAAGGTCATTCCACAGCAGTTTCTACCTTACTGAAGGAGCACACAGTAGGACTGAAGGCTGGGAAGCCACCCTGCCCATGGTCCACACTTCTCAGCATATGCCTACTGTGTGCTGGTGTGTGCAACCATGCCCGTTGGGCCAGGGCACCTCTAAGCCAAGGATGAGGAGCCTTCCAGTCTAGTGACACAACCCCTCATCAGAAAGTCACAGGCAGAAAAGCTGAACTGGAGAAACTGAGGAAAGGGGGAAGAATGATTTTAGAGAGACAGGGAGGGGAGAGATGGGAAAAGGGGTTCTGCACAATGGCCGTCAGATAATAAAAATTTAGGCTGCTCATGATGCTAACAGGGATGGTGTTGATGTCAGCAATGGCGGCCAACTGTTGTGTTCTTCCCGTATGTGTCTACACAGTTGAGCATCTGGGTGCCTTCTTATTTAATACTCCCCGAGCCAGGCCTGAGGACAGTCCCCATGGGCACCATCAGCATGTTTAGCAAAGCAGAGGTCAGAGTGACAAGCTCTGTTGTTCATGTCACTCAGCTGGCCTAGGAACAGTGTGGCACCTGGCCCTCAGATCCTGCCACTGTGTATCCCCATCACTGTGTGGTGACCAAAAGTTTTGGGTCTGATGTTTGGTTAACAAAGGCAGCCACTGGTCATGTAGTTGACAGCCAGACTTGGGAGCTAGTAGACTGGCCACCAGCACTAGCTCTGAAGCTCCATGGAAGCAGAGACCCCACACCAGGCCCCTAGACCGTCTGTACTCAGCCACTGGTTCTCATTAGTCAGCCCCATAAAGAGATTGGTGGGTGGGCTGGCTGTCCTGCAGGGTCCTAGGGAGTGGACAGAGAACTAAAAAAGATTGTGACAACTGGAAGCTTGGAGCTGCTGCTGTGTCCCCTCGCTACCACTCCCCTTTTGGAATTGGGGAATCTGGCTCTGTGTGGGTGCCTGGCTTGATGCCTCAGGAACAGGAGTAGAAGCCAGGAGCACTTCCAGCTGCCCCCACTCCAAAGCAAAATCCCAAAACAAACATTAAACATTGTTGCCTAGCAACACGCCCTAACCCAGCATCCCAGCTGAGGAGAGAGATGCTCTCTGGCCATCACCACCCACTGGACCCTTTCACATCTCAGATGGGAAGACTGAGGTCTGAGGAAGAGATGGATCTTGTTTGAGTCCACCAAGCAAGTTGTGTTACTCTGGGCAGAGTCCCCCAGGTCCTTCGGTGTCTGGTTTGAACTGTCACAGAGCTGGTGTGAGCTAGTCCCAATCTGTAAAGCCTACTTTACTTTTGTGTTGGTGGCTAGGAAACTTCCGCAAAAACCACAGTTCCAGGACTGTGAGAGCAGACAGTCAAAGATCATTCCCTAAATCTTGTCCTTAGCTGATTGTCCTCGGGGCCTGATCCCTCAAGGAGGTGACCCAGGAGACAGAGAGGAGCGTGTGAACAGAGACACCCAGCAGCCCCATTTATATCAGTGAAACTGGTGGGGAAGTGTATGCACCAAACAGTCACTCCAGGGCAGCTTGGATGCAGACTTGCCCTCTGAGATAGTGTACAGACACATCAGCAGGGGTGAACCAGAAGGACCAGGCATTTGGCCGTGCAAGAAAGAATCCCGTGTCCAGGGCAGAAGCCAGACCCACCAAATTCATATAGGAGCATTTGGCATGCGTGAGACTCTCAGAAAGGGGGAGGACTCAGGTGGGAGTCGGGGTCTCTTGGCTTCTCCAGCCCCTGGAGCTCACTTTCTCCTGGAATTTCTCTGATTTGGTAAGTGTTAGAGACATCCCCAAGTTCAGAATATTATTTTCCAGGTGCTTGGGAGAAGCAGTGACCTGGCCTGACCTGCACGTGTGTACACATGTGCGTGTGTCTCGTCTCTGTGTGTAGTTGAGTGTGTTTGTCTGTGTGTACTGTCCCTGTGTGTTTACTTCCCCTTCCCCAGTCACTGGTTCCCTCTCCTCTTTGGCCCCAGCATGACGCCATTTACCGCACCCAGCTCCGGGGTGGCCTGCTGGCTGGGTCTACCACTCTTGGCCAAACTGGGATAGAAGAGGCTATACCGGCCCAGCATATCCTGACGCCAACTCCAGCCAGCCTTTCTTACAGGTTTATCAGTGATGCTGAGACCAGGCCAAACCACTCTGGAGCTAAGACCCTCTAGGCCAGGCTTGGCACAGGGAGGGAGAACACCAGAGGACAGAGGAGGAGCCACCTGAGGCCTGCTGGATCCTGAGGCAGCCAGACACCTCAGGCTCGCGGAAGGAACTGAACCCTTTGGCTTGTAGAATGGATCTGGAACCTGAGCCTTGGGGCTCCTTGGCCAAAGAAGAGTAGGCAGGACAGGGGGAGAGAGTGTGAGCCAAGCACAGACAGCAGGTCCTTGCCTCTCTTACAAGGCAAGGACCTTGTGGCTGTGTGTCCTGTGAGGCTTACTAGTCTCTATTTTGTGGCTGAATGCCTGTGGGGTGGGGGCAGGAGCTATGCTCTATGTCTGTGAGTGGCTGCACTTTGGCCTCACACTCAGCTTTGGGCTCCAAGAAAGCCCTAAGAACCCCAAACACACATCTTGCTTATTTAAAATGCAATTAAAAGAACAGAGGCACTAACCGACTGCCCAGAAACATACAGACACCTGTCTGTCATTAGCTGGTGAAGAGAGTGGCAGAAATGCTCTAGAATTGACCATGGTGATTGCTGCACAGTTGTGAATTTACTAGAAACAAAAACCACTGAACTGCACAAGTGCAAGATGTGAGCTGTCCCTTAGATGGGGGACTCCCAAAAGCTAGTCAGGGGCCAATTCAAAAGACATTGGGCACGATAAGATGAGAGTTGTGTGTGGTGTGTGTGCAAATGCGGGCACACACTTGTGGAGGCCAGAGGTCAGTGTCATCATCTGTCACTCTCTACCTTATTTTTTGAACCAGCTGACACTAAGCCTGGCCCATTGATTCAGTATGAGTGGCTAATGAACCCCAGGGGTCTCCCTGTCTCTGTCTCAGCCCCAACACTGGATTCCCATCTCCAGACACCAGGTCTGGCTTTTCCATGGGTGCCAAGGATTAATTCAGGCTCTCATGCAAACAGTTTACACACTGGCCTATCTCCGTAGGCCCAGGGTGGTCCCATTTAAAACAACTTTTAAATGAATTGTATTGTGTGTGTGTGTCCATGTCCGTGTGAGGTTGTGCACTCAAGTGCAGTTCCCAAAGGGGCCAGAAGAGGGCATTGATCCCCTGGAGATAGAGTTACAGGAGTTTGTGAGCTGCCTAATCCGGGCACTGGGAACTGAATTTGGGGCCTCTGGAAGAGCAGTATGTGCTCTAAACTGCTATGCCATCTTTCCGACCCCAGGGTGTTCACGACCAGTGGCAGCAGGAAGTATAAAGCGAATGGCTTTCACCATCTCCAACACCCAGGCCTCCATACCAATCACACAGGAGAGCAGGATCTACGGAATGTCCACTTTACAGATGTCAAAGAGGCTGAGAGCAGCCGGCGGCCACCTGCGTTCCCCAAGTCAGTACAGGACCAGAAGCGTTAATAATTCCTCCACAGGCCTGAGTTTTCCTTCTCACCCCAATCCTGGGCACACTGACTACCTCTGGAGATAAACCCCCAGAGTACCCAAATCCAGAAAGAAGCCCTGAGACCCTTCTAGAAGGATACCAGTAAAGGCAAAGGAAGAGAAATACACTCTACGGTCACTATTGCTCAGAAGGCCCTGGGAGATTTATGGATCCCTGTTGATCCATTAGCGCATCAGGGTGGAGGAGTGAACATCTGGAATGTGCTTCTCACTTCAGTAACAAGCTGTAAACAAACAGGCCACAGCCACCACCCTGCGAGGAGCAAACACTCGCCTTTCGGGGGGGGGTGATGGCTCTCCCTACCCCCTCTCTCGCCGTGCTGCTACCCCATCATCTCATTCCGTGGAGTGCTCAAGAACACTGCAGAGCCCACCCAGGGCCAGCTTTCTGAGCTCCGTGTGTATTCAGGCACACACGGCTGCGAGCTTTGGAAGGATTCGGCAAGCAGATGTTCCGAGGGACACGTGGGGGTGGTGGGGGTGGGAGTCGGCTGCTGGAGACCTTCTCAGTCTGAACTGTCCCAAAACTACTGCCAGGACTGATGTCACAGCCTGAGCTATGGTGCTTCTCCCCCGTCCCAGGTCAAGGACTCAAGGAATTTGAGTCACACTTACTCACTGGAAGTAGCACCCCACAGCCCCTCCTGAGCCAGCATTCTGTGCCACCAACAGTCCCTTGCAAGGTCCCCAGTGAGAAGCAGCAGAGGCAAGCCACCACTGCGGCTACAAGTCTACAGAGTAGCCATAGAGGCAACTTGTGTCTTGGCCAGGATGTATCACCCACCCTAGTTCTGGCTTTTCTTACTCCAGGGACCCTGAGAGCATCCCCCCACCCCAGGAACCCTCAGCATCTTGGTGTAGCTCAGAAAGTAAAGGCCACAGGGAAAATGAAATGGAAGGTGACCCACGGTATCTGGGACACACAAGCTCAAGCCTGCAGCTTAGGATGTGGAGTGTACAAGATGTGGGCTAGGTCACAAGTCATATTTGCTGAAACCCTTGAGGCTTCCCTGAGTGTCTTTAAGGTCACATGAGCCTGCTTGGGTGACAACCACTTTAAAACCAGTCTTCCTCCAAACCAAGCTTGGCCCCCTTCTAGCCCCACGTGCTAAGGCTGTGTACCTGTTGGTGACAGACAGCAAAGGGTGGGCGTCCTTGGTCCAGGTGACCAGTGGGGTCGGAGAGCCTTGGGCCTCACAGTCCAGGGTCACCTCTTCACCAGCCTTGACTGTGACTCTCAGAGGAGCTTCCATGGCCTGGGACTCATTCATTTTGATCCTGGGTTTGGCTGTTGGGAGACGTAAACACAGCGGGGAAGAGAAGCAAGAGTATAGCAGAGGGTGACATCACCTTGACCTTTGGGAGGTCCAGAGAGCAGGAGAGACGAGGCTCACTGCAGCGGAAAGCACGGTTTTGTCACCACATTGACCGTCCACCACTCTGCTCTGCCGCCTCCCCACTGGCCAATCCTTTCATGCCCAGGACGTGAGCCACAAAATGGAGTATGAACTCTCCCTGGCTCCTTATTAGAGAGGGATTTAGGATGATTTATGCATGTCATTTCTCTGTTAGACCAGAGACTCCTGATGGAAGAGGTGCTTCAGTACCCATGCCCTCCATAGCTTGCCCAGCACACACACACTAAAGGAACTTGGTAGGAAACAAGCCACATGGTGGGGGTATCTGAATACTACCATGGCTTCCTATGAATGTGACATCACTAGTTCTGACAATAAATCCCCTTGTCGTTGGTTCTTTTTGATGTAGGTTCCCATGGAGCTTAGGCTGAACGTCAGCTCTGTGTAGCCAAAGATGACCTTAAACACCTGATCCTCCTGCCTCCACCTCCTGAAGAACTGGGATTACAGGTAGGTATCATCACATCCAGTTTTGTTTTGTTTTTAAGACAGGGTCTCCTTATGTAGCCCTGGCTGTCCTAGAACTCACTATGTAGACCAGGCTGGCTTCAAACTCACAGAAATCCACCTGCCTCTGCCTCCCAAGTGCTGGGACTAAACTGCGTGTTTTCCCACACCTGGAAGACTTTTTCTCGTGTGGTGCTGGGGATGGAACCCAGGGCCTCATGCATGTTAGGCAAGCATTCTACCAACTGAGCTATACTCCAAATCCCCATTGGTTTTAACATCAAATACTAGATCTAAACGTATATAACAAAAACCAATGAGACTCAGTCCCCGAGGCCCAGGTCTGAGGAAATGGCCAAGGAAGAGTCCCACTCTGTCCTAGCAGCATTTAGAGTCCACAAGAAACATGAAGACCCAGTTGACCAGTCTGCAATGGGTTACCTAATCCCAGTAGTGATGGAGGCTACTAAGGGAATGTTCCACCCAGCGTTTACAACAAGGTGGTTTCATCCAGCTGGGGTCTGTCACATGAGAGAAGTTGGTTGGTCCAAGAAGTTCATTCACACAAACCTCACATGTAAGAACCTGAGGCAGGTTTGAACATCAAAAATAAAGAGGAGGCCAGAGGGTGTAGGGGCAGAGAAGGGTAGGACAGAGGCAGATGAGGCGGCTACCAGGATGGATCCTGTGTCTTTTGAAGGCTTGATACCGGGACTCAGATGATCGAAGAAGGCTGAATAGGCCTCTGTGGGATTCCCACTGATCTACCCTCACATCAGGATCTTTTACTACTCACTATTAACAGAGAGCCACATCTCCTGGCTGGAGAAGCCCACGCTGTTGGTGGCTGTGCACACATAGGCGCCTGCATCCTGGGGAGATGGATGGACAATGACCAGGGTACCATCCCTGCTCACATTGTAGTGACCCTTGGTAGTCAGGGTGTTGGCTTCCTAGGACAGAACCATGGTGACAACATCAGAGCTCACACTCTGTCTCAGGATACATCAGGTTGACATCTCTGGCTTCCACTCAAGGTTACAGGCTCTGCCTACCTTGGTCCAGGTGATGGTGGGGGTGGGAACACCTGAGGCCAGGCAGGGGAGGGAGGCTGGTACTCCTTCCTTGGTGATGTGGTGGGTGGCAGTCGGATGGATCCTAGGTGGCACTTTTATAAAGAAACCCATTTTAAAATATTATAAATCAGTGTTCCTAATGGCCAAGGCTCAGAAGAACCCATGTCTACCAGTGATGGCTGGATAGCAGGACAGGATAATGTATTCCGTGTGTGTGTGCACAGTGGAATAGTACTCAGCCTTCCAAAGAAAGGGACTGATTCTAACTCTGACATTTCAGGAAAGTCAGAACTGGACCCTAAAACCATCGGTGGTCGCTGGGTGTTAGGACTGTGCAGAGCACAGAGGGAGAACCTCAAGCTGAGACCAACATGGTGGGAACATGTTGTGACCAAGGCCTCCAGCCCTTGCCAGCTGTTGGTGTGGGTCACTCTGAGTAGTGAAGAGGATTGTTCACAATGAGAGAGTCTGCAGGCAAGGGGAAGGAAGACATGGGATATTTTGGCATATTTGCTCAGTTTTTCTAAGGAATCCATTTTTAAAAATCACACAAACCAAATGACAACCTAGTCTGTCCAAGCTTGCTGGTATAGGTTTGTAGTCCTAGCTACCTTGGAGAGGCTGAGGCAGGATGATCCCAAGTCCCAGGCCTGCCTGGGCCATATGATGAGACCCCATCTCAGAATTAAAACAGGTGAGAGATACAGGGGTTGGGATATAACTTGGCAGCAATACACAAGTCAGACAGGCACACCGCCATGGGGCTCCACCCTTACCCACTAGAAAGAAAGGAAGGAAGGGGGAGGGGAAGGGAAGGATGGAGGGAGGGAAGGAAAAAGAAAGAAAAGAAAAAAGAGACTGCGGAGATGTTCAGTTTGTAAAGGGTTTGCTGCATAGACACGAGCTCTAGAGCTCAGTCCCCAACACCCACACAGAAGGTAGGTTCCATGATGTGGATGGGCAGAGCTAGGAGGGTCCCTGGAGCTCTCTGAGCTGCTGGTCTATCCTAAAATATAAGGTGGGGAGATGGAGGGAAATAACCAGGGTTAGCCTGACTCCTAAGTGCACACACAAACCTAAGTGTACACTCATAATCCGCACAATGAAAAAAGAAAAGAGAAAGCTCTAAGCCGGGAGGTGATGGTACACACCTTTAATCCCAGAACTCAGAAGGCAGAACCAGGTGCGTCTATGTGAGTTCGAGGCCAGCTGTGTCTACATATAGTTACAGGCCCGCCAGGTGTACATAGTAAGACCCTGTCTTAAAGAGAGAAGGGAGGGGAGACAGAGACAGAAAGAGACAGAGACAGTTTTAGACCTGGGTAGTGTTTGTGAATGTGTTTTACACAATTGGATCCAACACTAGAAAACACTGGGAATGATCAACCTTTTGTTGCTCTAATATCTAAAAGATGTTCAACAGGAGAAGAAAATTGGCTCAGTATCTGTGGCCACATGGCTGGTGGTCATAGACTCCATCTAGACCCAGGCTGCCTGGGCCAGGAGCAGCTGTGCGGTCTCGCTGTTCAGGACTTTGTGTAAATCACTTAATTTTTCAGTCCCTGGATTCCCGGATGTGCCAGCAAGCTTAACCAACTCTGATTCCCTGCTCATGGCATTGGGGACAGACTGATGAGAAACAGCAGAAAACAACATTCACAGGACAGAACGAACTTAGAAACAGGTGCCAGAGGCATCCTGGGAGCCCTCGGATTCATAAAGAGATGGGAGAGAAGCCAGAAGCCAGAGCCCGGGTGGTTCAGGGAGTATGTCAGGGAGGAAAAGGCCTTCCCTGTGCTCCAGCAGATGGGTGGTGTGTGTGTGGAATGGACGTGATGAAGCCAAGAGACCAGGCTAGACCACACCAGTGTCAGAGATACTACCTCCAGGAACTGTGCGTGCGTGCGCGCGTGCGTGCGTGCGTGCGTGCGTGTGTGTGTGTGTGTGT
>LOJH01049516.1:0-14065 GCA_001685095.1 Ellobius talpinus
CAAGTGCTGGGATTAAAGGTATGTACCACCACACCCAACTACTCTCTTTCTTTTCTTTTTTAAAGAACTTTGTCCTTTTTTCTTTTCTCTCCAAAGCTTACATATATTTTTAAACACACTGTAAACCATTTAGAGGCCTTTTTAAAAAAATCTGAATATATCTTTACTGTATATCTCTCTTTTTCTAGCCACATGAGTCTTTAATTTGCTAAGTAATATGGCTAGAATTAAAGCTGTGGCTTTGACAGCTGGATCCACCCCATTCCTTAGCTTTCTGAGAGTCTAGCTTCATGGCAGAGGTACTGGCCAGAGCTATGTTAATTGCCACAACTCTCTGGAGTTTCTATGTCCCTGCCACCACCAAGAAGCATGCCATTGGCTATTCATAAACACCATTTAAGTGTTTGATGGTGGGGCCTCCTAAAAGAGCTGCAGGGTTTTTGCAGTTAAAGCTGAGTCAGGAAACCTCTCTTAAGTGAGAAACATTTGCCTATAGCAAACGGAGCCCACCTGAGAAAATGCTGCTACTAAGAAGCCTTTTTTAATTCTATTCTTTTGTGTCTAGAATTACTTCCCAAGCTCTCTCAGGTTTTAATGTAGATATAGTTGCCTTATGTTGGGTACCATTTGTTGACAGTTTTTAATAGAGGTTTTTGTTCCACCCGGTCCTGCAACCATTCAGTCACAAAGAAATATGTAGAGGCCTACATTAATTATAAACTGGTTGGCATATTAGCTCAGGCTTCTTATTAACTTACTCTTAAATCTTAAATTAACCAATAATACTTGCATGTGTTAGCCACGTGGCTTGGTACCTTTTATCATGAGGCAGTCTCATCTTGCTTCCGCTGGGCCTGGATGATGGCTGCAGAATGAGCCTTCCTCTTCCCCAGAATTCTCCTATTCTGGTCACCTCACCTATACTTCCTTCCTGGATACTTGCCAATCAGCAGCTACTTGTTGATTTCCCAGCTGCTCAGCCCTGAAATAATCACACAGAAACTATATTATTTAAATCACTGCTTCACCCATTAGCTCTAGCCTCTTATTGGCTAACTCTTTAATTTAACCCATCTTCATCAATCTGTGCATCACCATGAGGTTGTGGCCTACTAGCAAAATTTCAGTGCCTCTGTCTCCAGCAGAAGCTCCCTGGCTTCTCCCTGACTTTGCCTTCTTCCTCCCAGCATTCAGTTTAGTTTTCCCCGCCTAGCTAAGTTCTGCNTAATCACACAGAAACTATATTATTTAAATCACTGCTTCACCCATTAGCTCTAGCCTCTTATTGGCTAACTCTTTAATTTAACCCATCTTCATCAATCTGTGCATCACCATGAGGTTGTGGCCTACTAGCAAAATTTCAGTGCCTCTGTCTCCAGCAGAAGCTCCCTGGCTTCTCCCTGACTTTGCCTTCTTCCTCCCAGCATTCAGTTTAGTTTTCCCCGCCTAGCTAAGTTCTGCCCTGCTATAGTTTCTTTATTCATTGATGGTAATCACAGCATACAGAGGGAAATCCCACATCAAACATTGTATTAAAACTAATACAGGTGACTAATACAGGGTACAAGACCATTGTCCCACAGTATCACACTGCCTACTCAATACTTGGGATTATACCTATGGAAAAATGTTTCTTTTAACCTTAGTCAGAGAAACTGCTCATTGCAGTGAATAGCGGTAAATATAGAGATCCATGGCTGCTCATGAAGCTAACAATAGGATATGTCAGTACTAAATAGGACATTTAAAATAAACTACCCTCTAAGGCTTAGGGAATATTGTGAAAGAGGGGATGGAAAGTATGTAAATGACAGAAGATGGGTAGGAAATGCTACAAATGTCTCTTAGAAACCTGATGCTGTCCCTGTAATCAAATTCACAGCACCTGTGGCCTACACATGAATTAGTCTATCTAGAATCAGACGTGGATGTGGGAGTGGCTTATGGGACCCAATCTGTCCTTGCTATACTATTGCATCCAGATAGATTTGGGGAGGGAGGTAGTCACTGGTGAACCTACCAGGATCCAAAGTATAGTTCAAAACTGGTGGTCACACAAGATCATTGCAATATAAAAAGGCAGAAATATTGTAAAAGAACAAGATTATTAAAATCACCAAATTAAAACATTATTTTAAGGAGATTTGGGAGTAATGGAGATACCAGTCTGACTACCAGATAATGCCCTGAAGAACTTTTAAATGACCACAAGATATTTGCTGCACACTAAATTTTATATGACTTCTCTGCTTTCTCTTCTCCAGTCTCAAGAGATAGGCTTGTAAAGGAATAGCAGATAGGTTATACATAAAGTTGCATTTTTGTGAAATATAACTGTAGAATGAACATATTCTGACACTGCTTTGCTCATGTCACAGAATTTAAACTAGTTTTTAAATAAATCCTTTGAAATCCTACAACAGTTTAAAGGATGAGTACCCCAACTCACTCTCTGGAGGCACTGTCAATCACACTAAGATGTTGGCATCCCTGGAGACTCCAGAGACAATCGAGTGTTAGAAGTTCTTGAAGGATGTTTGTTTTCTTTCTTGAAGCCTATTGAATATGAATATCATTTCACAACATTAACAATTGCTACAGTCCTGAATAGACACATGCTAACTTCAGGCTCTTCTTAGGATGGATATTTTACAAGATTCTTTATTTTTCTAAATGTGTTGGCATTTGGAAAATGCTTAAGTTCCAAGCAGTTAGTTATTGTCCCAAGGTAGAGATGATGGATTTGGGAAAAGAATTCTGAAGGAGAGGACTTTCCATCCCTAGACCTCTCCCCAGGCTGCAGTCTGTACCTATCAATCCACCAGTGGCTTGAGGAGCAACAAGGTTCATCCTTTATATTTCCCAAGAAGGTTGCTATCGAAGATTTGGATATAGACATTCAGAATCACTCCCAAAGATATCTTAAATGTCTGTCATCTCTAATATTCTGCCTCAAACCTTAAAACTCAATTTCAAATTTTCGATTTGAAATATTTTGGAGTCAACTTTTCTTTGCAAACACATTACCATTTCCTTTTCATTTGCTAAATTCCATGCTGTAATAATCTGACACAAGAATCACCTCAGTTCCTGCATTAGCTTGATAATGTTTTCCTTTCCTTCATCCCAGATAGTTAACAGAGAACTGTCTAATTGATTCCTCTGAAATGTCATATCTAAACACATAAAAGCTTAATTATTCATCCTGGCACCGAAGTCTCATTCTAGCTTAGGATCTACCATTGTTTTTATCTTTTGTACTTTGTTGTGCTTTGAAAACAAAGAATGATGCTAGAAAATCTAACATATCTCCTGAGGTTAACAGTTCTGATAAAGAAATTCAACCTGATTTCATGTTTAAGGATTCAATTCTGTAAACATGTTATTTTCTGCTGTATGACAGGCACCATGCTTAATAGTGGAAAAGTTCATCAATAAGACATATCTATACTTTTGATGAGTTTACTGCTTTAGGGAAGAGGCTCTTAAAAGATTCCTGTTCTCCACTACCTGCATTACCACCTCCCCCAAAGAACATGAAAATTTAAAAATTTTAAATGGAATGTCGCATTAAGTTTAAAAACCACAAGTGAAAGAAATATTGAGAATTAAAATTAAACATAATGAATTTAAGATAATACAGTAGATTTGGTCATTTATATATTAGAGTTATTAAGCAATTACTGTTTACAGTCTGGCATGATATTCAAAAATTTAATGTCATTCTTATTGAATGTAGTAGGTTGTGGTTCTAATTGTGAGATAATGGATACTTATATAGAGGTGGAGGGAGAGGTGGAGCTGGACATAAACCTACACAATGAAGAACATGTATGGGCTCTGTGGGTGGGAGCTAGAAGGACATACAAAGATTGGCTAGATTCTAAGCTTTTGTGTTTTGAGTGCTTAAATGGAAACATCAGTAACCAAGCTGAATGGCAGTAGGATTGTTGAAAGGGAAATAAATGTGGTGTGTGCTGTCGCTTTGTTGATGAAGGCATTCTCCTTGCAGCAGAAGTTTACATGTGAGAACTAGAATGTAGCTTCGAACATGACAATAAAATCAAAGAAAGGGATGCAGAAAGAAGAACCGAGAGCCAAGAAATATAACACTAGAATTACTGCTATTCAAGGACAGCATAATATGGTAAAAAACAAGCTTAAATCACGAAAAGAAGAAATATAAATCTCAGAAAAAGCACAACACTGTCTAGAAGTCATCACACTGTTTATATGTATCTCTAAAGTAAACATTATTTTATCTTCTGCTCTAGCAAATTCGTCGTGACACCAATTTGGTAATTCACCTCTCCTAGTGGCCATGGAATTGGGGTCTAGCTTTGGAAACAGCAAGGATTCCTTATAGAACACACAGTGGGGTGCTTTTAGTTATGAAGAGAAAATATGAGAAGAGATCTGATGAAATGTATTATAATTCACTTACACTAAAGTGAGAGAATGTTGACCCATGACTTCTCTCCAGCTGACTTGACCACTCCTGACATAGTGTAGTAGACTGCTTCCTGAAGCCTTAGACTGAAAACATTAAAAATAAAAGAACACATGAAATGCTACATGTTAAGGGCAAACGGCATTTAAAGATAATGTGTTTTATAGTTTCATGTCTAAGCTTAAATCTCATCCTCATATTAATATTAAGATGACCAACCAACACTTCATAAATTCAAACCTATAAAACTTCTCACCTCCTACTGATCTCCTTTTGCAGGTTTTTATACATGCTCTCCGGAGCAGCACCCTCAACTCCAAAAGCCACAGAAGGGCGATGAGTAAGTCTCAATTGTGCCTGAGGGACAAACAATTCAAACAAATCAAAGCCAAGCCTTACCACTAAACAATGGGAATATAATCCAATCTTCTACAAATCAGAGTTTTATGGTGATGTTTTTGTCCTTAATGGTAAACATTAGGATTTGTTATCAGAGCTTCAAACTAAGGTTCAAATTCTAGTTGTTTTTTAATAGCTGTATGACCTTGAAATGTTAGAAAATCTCACTACTCATAATGAATGAATGGCTTTATATAACTTGCAGGGTCATTATGAAGATTAAGTATATGTGTGTGTGTGCGTGTGTGTATAAGTGTGTGGGAGTGAGTGCATGTACATATATGTATATATAATTATTACATGTAGAATTTCAATATATGTATATTAGAGCAATGCCTGGTATATACACCATGTGACTAAGATTCATTTTAAAGAATAACAATAATTTTATTTGATCACCATTCTCTACAGCAATTTTATTGACTTGTATTAGCAAGGAAGGAATACTTTTGTTGTTTGACATTTTCAAGATTCTACATGATTAACGCAATTTCCAGCAAGCTGTATTGTTAATTTCTCCAGCCTTTATGACTATCAGTGATTAATGCTCTCTTAGCTACTAATAAATGTGTCAACATTCTGAGTTCTGCATCTTGAAGCAATATAAGTAGGACACAGTGAGATGACTTATGCAATCAAATATAGGTTGTACAGTCCAAACTTGACCCTCTTTCAAGAAATATAAAATAGTTTATAATAGTAGCAAAAGCCTATTTAGGAGATAAAATGCATGATATACAGCAAAAGAGCTGTATTTTTGAAGGTTTGCTGAACCTTATGTTAACCATGAATTACTACATGCCTATTAACAACCTGAATTTTAAGCTAGACATGATTTACATCAGTCGTTAAAGATCTCATGGGCTCAGTTTCCTTTTGTGTGAAAAATTAATTGTAATATATACATTTTTAGGAGTTCTAAAGTAAGTATGTATTTTAAATAACTATGAGAATAACATTATTTTTCAATAATTTGGCTATAAGCATAGATTTTTTCTTCTTGAATTAATCAGCATCCTGGTTAATATACAGCAGTGATTATTAAGAAAATGTAGCATTGGTATTATTTGCAAAGGTATAGGCATTTTTGACAATTTTGGGGGTTTATGGAAAAGTAAAAGACACTGAAGGACAGAAAGACTTTCAACAGTCAACAGCCATTGTTACAAGTATGAATTACTTATCTCATTACATTGACAATTTGTTTGGAAAAATCACCTTAAAAACAGTTTATTTTGATGAACCATCCCAGCAACTAGCCTGTCGCAGTAGAGAAATTGTGTGGCTGGTGCGTGAAGCTGAGTGCACAGAGAGTAGCGAATACTGCTGCTTGCCTCACTTTCCCTTTTTTATTCAGTCCTGGATCCAGCCCATACAAGTCATCACCCACATTTAATGTAGGTCTTGCCACCCACATTTCAGGTAGAACTGTCTTTTTCATTACAGTTAGCCCAATCAAGTGATTCTCTCACAGATCTGCCCAGAAGTTTGTTTCTGTAGCGATTCTAAATCTCACCCAATTGGCAATCAAGATTAATCACAACCATTCCATCCCTTGTAGCTGTGACATCCAAATGAATCACTTTTAAGTCAGAGCCTTCTGCCCCTTGCCACCATAGGCTTCTAGCTTTCTAAAATGCAAATTACACTCAGTCTCCTGCAAAAATCTCCATCATCTTTTGCAGTTCTACTACTTTTTGAAAGTTTAAGTCTCTTTCGAGACTCAGATAATATTTTAACTGTAACATCATAAAACACATACATACTTAACTTACAATAGCACATTTCAAAAGGAAGAAATCGCTGCACAACAAGGAAAGATGGAATATTAATAGAACTGAAAGTCAGCAGAGAAGACGCTGAGTCCTGTAGCTCCGTGTATGGTATGAGGGCTTATTTTAGGCAGGGTTTCTATTGCTGGGACAAAACTCTATGACTAAAAGCAACTTGAGAAGATGAGAAATTATTTCATGTTATAGCTCCTACTCCATCATCCAAAAAGTCAAAGCAGAAATTCAAGGCAGGGAGTTTGAGGTAGATACTGATGCAAAGGCCACAGAGGAATATGCCTTGCTGTCTTGTACCTCATGGCTTGCTCAGTCTTTCTTGTAAAAGTGAGGACCATCTACCCAGAGGCAACAGCACCCACAGTGGGCTGTGCCTTCTCACATCAATTATTAAACAAAGTTTTTGCATATATTTGCCTGTAGATCAATCTTATGGAGACATATTCTCAATTGAGAGCTCCTCTTTCCATAGGGCTCTAACTTGCATCAAGTTGACAATTACACAGCAAGGGGCTCATGGTGGGATTGGCAGGGCTTCAAAGGGTTTGCGCACTCCCATCTCTTCATCTTTTCCTCCCTGTAACATAAACAGCCTGTCTTTCAGACCAATTCCATTTTTAGCCTGCAGGTTTCTTCAGTGGGTACTGCATCTTCCTGACATCTAAAACACCATGGGGTTTCTATTGCAATTTGAGTTTCATTCTTGCAGCCTCACTCAGTGGTATCTTGGGGCATATTTATAGGGTTCCAACCCTGCCTTATATTGTTTGATTTCTGAAGCTCTCTTGAACCACAGGAGCCTATACAGATTTACACCTTACATGCTGACAAAAATCAATGTCATACGGCCAACAGTGATAAGATCTGCTGCCAGCTATGGAAGGAGCTGGTCCTCCTTGAACCACAGTTGGATTGGTCTTCATGTACTAACGCTAGGGAAACAATTTCATAGGCTGTTTCTTTTGAGCAGGGTAGTATATCTCTTTTCAAATACTTTTCATTTCACCAAATGGAGTCATTACTGAATATAATCTTGCACTAAAGACAACTTTCTTGAATCTCTGTGCAAAGTACCAAGGGGTTTCTCTTTACTAGCACTAATCTGCTCCACATTTATAGCTGTTTCCAAACTTGACTTGTCTGTAACGTCAAACTCATGCACTTTTCCTTGACTAGATGCACTTTTTGCTTATCTTTGTGCTCGTTACTCTCTCACACATTTAACCTGGTTGAGCGTCAGAAGCAGTAAACATGAAAGGGCATGAATGCTAACGCTACTTTGAGATTTCCTCTGCCAAGCAAATTAGCTCATTGACATTAATTTCAACCTCACTCATTTCTTGTGGCATGGGCACAATGCAACTAGATTCTTTAACAGTATAACTCAAATGGCCTGCAACATAGTTCCCAATAATTAACTATTCTCCTCTGAAACCTCATGTAGTTCCTACCCCATCCACATTTCTCTGTGCCTTCTTATCCTATAAATAGCCACCAGAATGACCCAATAAACTCTACCTAATGCATTCAACACTTTTTCTACTTGCGAGTTCCATGCTTTACTACTTTCTTCCTGAAAACCAGTTCCAAAGGATTACGAACCATGTGGTCAGATTTACCCTAGCAGCAGGCCTACTTCCCAGTACCATATTTTATATTAGTCATTTTTTCATTGATGCAACAACATGCTTACTAATGAAAAAAAGGATTTCTTTTTACTCATGGTTCCAAGGTACAAGTCTGCCATGGTGGAGATGTCATGTCGGTAGGAGTTTGAGATAACTGGTCACCCTGTGTTCACAGACAGGAAGCAGGCAGTAATGGGTGCTTCTTGTCTATTTTTACACAGTGCAAATATTCCAGTCTGTAGAATGGTGCTACCCAAATTGCAGGTGAGCCTTTCATCTCAGCTAATGAGGTCTAGAAATTGCCTCACAGACAGGTTGACAATTCCATTTCTATGGTGATTCTAATTCCCATCAAGGTGTCAATCAAGATTAACTACTAGAAAGCACTGAGAAAATAAGCAGAATAAACATAACTGGTAGTCCTGGAGCAAAACAGACCCTAGCATAGGAAAGGGAAAAAACAAATAATCTTAATGTCCAAGTGACCAGACCTAGCAGAAAGTGCAGATCTGCAGAAACTGGGCAGCTACCCATGAATCAGTGTACATGAGAACCAGGCACCAAACCAAACAACTACTCCAGGCTCCAACTCACACAGCAAAGGGCAAACAATAGCTCTATGCAGACAGAGATTTAAAGAGAGAATATCCAGTCCTAATTATAATTGAATAAATGAATCATATCCCTTCTTTCTCATAGTCAAGGTTATGGCCTGGAGCTTTTATTTTGCTCACTGCCTTTCTCATAAGTTCCTCATCCTTGTCAAGTCTGTTTTGCTTTTAGGAGCCAGACCTTGTGTGACAGCTGTGCTACAGCTGAGATCTTGGGAGGTGTTGATCACTGAAGTGTAAAGCTCTGCTTTGACACATTTCTACTTCTCTCTTATTAATTCAATTCGTAGTCAAAGGCAAGAAATTTCTCGTCGGGTTGGCACAACAACAGTTCAGTAGACAAGAGCACCAACCCCTCAAATCTGTCCTCTGACCTGCATTATGGTGTCTCATCTCCACATATACAAAGTAAATAATTTCTTAAATTAGAAAGATCTTAATGATGAAAAATTCTATAAGCCTGATGAATTCAAGTTTTATATTCATTCATACAAAGGGCAGAGGTGTCAATGTCTAGCAACTGTTTAGTAAACAGCAGTAACCCACCATCCTTGGTCATATGCTAACTTCTTTGTAGGGTGATTCATGATGCTAAGACCTCTTTTAAGCAGAACGTTCACATTCATTCAGCAAACATATTGAATCTTCTTATGGCTGATTCTATTGAACTGGTATAAATTCATGTTTCATGTGTTAATGACTATGATAATTACACAAGGAGATATTCTTAAAGATTTTACTTTTACTCCTCTGATCTATTTATATATACATAAAAATGAAAAGCAATATGCAAATTTGCTGTAAACTTCATAATTATCTGCCAAGATATCTGTTTAATAAAAAAATTGTATAAGACCTTGAATTAGACAAAAATTTCAAAAGACATATTTTGATTTTCACTTTTCTAGCTATCTGATTCTATTAGATTTGTATCTTGCATTGATTTTGAGCTCTTTATATCTCTGTAAATTTAATAAAACTGAATGAAATAAAAATGATTCTATATGAAAGAGTGAGTGGCAAATGGAGTCCTACTGTAGACAGACAGTTTCTCACCCCTATTTAACAGTAACTTCTTCCCAACATTCCCCGTTGTCTATGTCTACAGGGTACTTTGAATTCTTCTTTAAATGTGTTATAGCATGTTTAATATTTCCTACATAATTATTAAGTAAAAACTTGGACATATATATGCTTTGCATTTCTAAAAAACTAATAATTCTATCTTTGTTTTAAAATATTCTTTTAGAGATATGAAAAATATTCCTTTATATTGTAGATAAACAGGCTCAGAAAAAATTTGATAACCAGCCCGTTCTGATACTACTAAAATTCTAAACTTATCATTATTGAAATAAATGTCTATCCCTTTCCAGTGAATTAAAATGCTATCCATGTAAACACACAACATGGAATATATGTACTAGAACACTCAGAAGAACACTGGCTCACATATAGCATGAAAACTCAACGAACTAATAATTACTACTGATTATATAATTAGAAGCTAGAATTGCTAATTACATTTCAGCGTAACTACTGTATAGTAATTAAACAAAAATAATGGCCCAGTGAAGCATAAACAAAGCAGCACTCTTCAAACCCAGGCATTGATGGACCAGTGATTCATTTCAATTAGAATTGTAAAAAGTTGCAATGGTATTATTCTTTTATATTCTGATTCATTCATGTAACATAGATTTTTAGCAATTTTGATTATTTTCATACTTAAGGACAAAGTTCAAAACAGAACCAGCAAGTGAAAAACGAGGAAGAACAGCAGCTTTCAAATGAGATAAACTCAAAAGGCACATGTGTAGAACCAGGAATACCTTTGTAGGTTGTGGTACTGGACAAGTCAGATCTTCAGAGTCAAGTTCTTTTATGGTGTAGAGATATGCCACCTATCAATAAGCTATGATGTAAAAATGAGAACAAGTCTACCACACATCTCAAGCAATGGGCTTTCAGTGAATTTAAGACCCTTTTGCTCAACCCCAGGATGGGTCCTTAAACCCCCAACACACCAAGAAACAGGACATTGTTGAAATTTAGAACACAGACAGGGAACAGATAAAAACCTGAATACTTACCTAAATTTTCAAGTCTACATCTGCAAGAGATGGCTTATCAATGATACATTTATTAAAGAACTTGAAGACTGCCATTATCAATGGAATGAAAAATGTGCTTTTTCTAAAATAAAAAGTAAGATTGACAAATGTTGTGTGCTTTGGAAGTTCTCATCTCTCCATCTCTACAAACAGCACCAGAGAGATAGAGTCTTGATGTTTACCAGGTGACATATGGAAAGGACAATTTTTCTTAGTTGTAGTTATCTTTCCACACAGTTGGAGTGACAAGCTAATGTATAGTCTTAAAACTACTTGAGATGATAGAGTGTCATGAATTACCCCAGTCAGCTCAGTATTTGAGGGTGTGGGGAGTTTTTGATTTGAGTTGTTTTGTTTTTCTTAAAGTGGATTCCAACTTATTTTGTACAGGATAAACAGCAGCACATTATGAAGACCCTATTTTTATTTTCCCAGCTTTTCATAACTTCAGAAATGTTTTCTCTGATTTCGTATTCTATTTCTTCTAGACCTTCCCACATCTCTGAATTAAAATTTATATTAACAAGTGTAATTTCTCAATATCATCTTCAGGCAAGACAAGTAATAGTATCCTATACTAAGTATAATTTATAAATTTAGAATATTAATAAAATGTGGATTTTGAATGTCCAATTCATAAATTATTAGAAACTGCCATAAAGTTTCTACCAAACATATGGAAAAGGTATTTCCTGAAATATACCAAAAGGAAAGCTTTGAAAAAGAACAACATCCTGAATCTTTGGCAATTAAACAATGGGATAAAAATGTGTTTTACACACAGATGTGAAACGTGTAGCAATTTTTTCCGAACAGATTCTCTTCAAGTTCCCTGAAATTGAGTAAATTTTAACACAACATTCTGAAGGGCAGCCTCCATGTTTGAGCAAACTAGTGGTTCGTATCAGTCCCCTTACACATTCTCAGTTCTCTGGATGGTCAAGATCAGTCACACAGTTTTATCAAAAGCTAGAGAGCAGCCATCTTGTCATTTGTACCCTACTGGCCAACTCTAAACACCACAACCAGCGCACACAAAGGCTTACCTTGGTTACAGCTCTACTGATCCTGGTTACCCGAATCCTTGAGCTCGTCTTAAACAACCAGGCAGCATGAGGATAGTAGTCAAAGCCTGCATTTCTAAACAACAGGGAGTAGAATTGACTAAGATAATGCCTCATTGTTTCAAGACTTCAAAAAATATGTATATATGTAATCCCTGCTTTTATTCATGACAAAAGATGTGTCAATAGCTAATTGAAGGATATTTTTTATCAGCTTGGGACCCTCTGTTTTAACATCAATGGGATGAAGATTCCACTAAAATTTGATGTATTTTCTGTTGTTTGGTGGTATCCATAAAAAAAAGTGTTCTTAAAAAACAGTTTTTAAAAATAATGCACCATTATACCACCTGAATACTTGCCAACTATGGATCAACAGAGTAAACAAATTCAATGGTTTATAGAAATTTACCCACCTGTTATCAGTGCTAATTAATAGGTTAATAAATAGTTTAAAATGTGTTGATAATAGCAAATAGTCTCACAGAAAGAAAGAAAATCACTTTAATAGTAATATGAAAATATGCAATCAAGAACTGTCATGGTTCAGGAAAATTATGAAGCTCAACTTCTGGAAACTCAGAGCTCTGTTAGAACGAAAAATGTTCAACAGCACATCACCCAGAAATTATAAAGGTTTCTAGGGTAAGTTTGTTGTTCCCACACCACGACACTTGTCTGAACATATGTTTCCCACATGAATCTCTACTTCATGATCTGCTCTGATTATCAGTTTTCTCAAACTGTAAAAATATGTCATAGCTCTCCAAGTTTACACATCTGCCAACTTGGAAGTGCCTGTGGCTTATGAGTGTATACAAAAAAACCTTCACAGCTAACTCATATAAAATAGATTATAGCACCACTATATAACTCTTCAACTGCAATAATTGCACTATATGCCTACATATAGAAAGAGGGAAGAAAGAACTGCTCAAAAGATGCAAGGTGCGAAGTCTTTGTCAGCTCTCTCCAGGACTCCTGGAGAGTTGAACTGCCCATTTTTAGACCTTTGTTACACCTGGGACAGGTTGAACAGACCCAACACTCTCTTGGAACATTAGGCAGAGAGACTAATTACATTTGAGCAACATAAGGTAGAAATGCAAACAGTCTTATTAACATAAATTTTGTGTTTATTTTATTGATGCGCCTTGATTCACTTCTCTTCTAATAACATCACCTGTTAGGAACAAGCTGTTCACCTGCTTGTGTTAGAGTTGTCAAGTGCCTTCCCCTAAGTGTGTTGCTCCAAGTGATGAACCAACAACTAAGCTGCTGTTTGGCGAACAAGGCAGCCTGGCAGTTCTGAGTTCCCCACAGCTACTCTGAAGAACACAGCTCTAGTTTACCGATTATGTTTATAACTGAATTGAAGCAACCAGTACTGTAGAAAGCACTGCTTTCAGTACAGCATGGTAGATCACACATGTCAGTTCATTAGATCACTCCTAATGAACCCAGTGTGAAGTCTGCTTACTCTACAGTTATTCTCACTCAGGTCAAAGGTAAGAGACATTTCAGATGGTTCAGTGAAAACTTGTGATTTGTGTAATGGAAGCACCATAAATGGTCCAAGGAAAGACCTGCAACTGGTGGAAGTGGAAGCTGTGCTGTGAATGGCACAGATTACAATACTATAGTCCTACCATCCCTTCCTGGCTACATGGTCACTCTGTTTGTCCTACAGTTTACATCAGTCAGGACATAATTTCCGGCTCCCTCAGGTTGCAACATGAAGCCCAGTGAAAGGCTCTTACAGAATGATTCTTTCTTTCCTGCCTGTGGACGTTTTTCAGACTAGAATGGGGTACACTGTTTGCACAGTGAGGAGATGGTGGTGACAAAAGTAGCACGGCAGAGGCAATGCAGGGAATGCAATATAGGCAATGCACTGTAGGCAATGCAATGCAGGCAATGCAATGCAGGCAGTACAATGCAGGCAATGCAATGCAGGCAGTGCAATGATGTAGGTGGGTCATCTGTCTATATGTTACTTTCATTGGTTAATA